>JAECUM010002136.1:0-64821 GCA_016617855.1 Megalonaias nervosa
TGTACACCACAATCTAAGTGAGTAGACCTTCAATCAAGAAAACCCTAATTGATCTGTCATCCACCTTAAAAACCCTAATTGATCTGTCATCCACCTTAAAAACCCTAATTGATCTGTCATCCACCTTAAAAACCCTAACTGATCTGTCATCCACCTTAAAAACCCTAATTGATCTGTCATCCACCTTACTGTAAAATCAAGATAATAAGGATATACACCAGTCTAAGAAATCATTAAAAATCACATGTAATTATTTTAGTATGCACTTATCAACAGTGAAATGGATCCCAAAAGAACTAAGAGTGTTAGTGCAGTCATTTTTCTTTATCTACCAAGTGTTAGAGAATACGATGAATGATAAAGGAAAGGTAAGATAACAAGATACACAAGAAGTAACAGAAAAAGTTAATGCTAACAGATAAATGGTTGTACAAGTCACCAAATTAGGATAAAAATAATCAACAGAACATCAGTGTTCATCTCATGATTTGCTTTTTTTCCATTTTTGCTTAAAAAAAACAAAAGAGGAAGAATGTCAATATACAGTAGAATCCAAACCTAGTTGTTGGTGGAGTATTGTACTCATAATCCAAAAAGGTCACAGGTTTGATACCCACCCAGGCCAGCCCAGATAATCTCATTGTGTCCTTGGGAAAAATGCTTAGCTTCCATTTTCCTCCGCATTATATAGCTAATAATGTGTTAAAAGTACCAATCAAACCAACAAAAACAAATTAGCTGGTCCATAAATTACGTAAATAAACAACTAAAAATTAGATAAAAATTATTTATGCGCTTAAAGGATGCAAAACCATTTAATTTTAAGCATTTAGGTGTCAGTGTATTTATGGCATCATAAGCATAGACAAAATTTTATTCTATTATATATTAAGTAAATAATGGAATTTTTGGATGTTCCATGCATGCTTATTCAACAGCACTTGATAACAGTGAATGCAATCAAAGAGATATATGTCGTTGAGTAACCCTTAATTGGTCATTGTCAGGAAATGGTTTGTCGGTTTGGTTTGTCACATGACATGCCTTGATGATAAATACAAAATACACAACAGAAACTGTTAAAAAATGCAGTTGGTTGCAAACCAGGAAGTTAAACATGAAATTCATTAAAATCTTATTTAGAGCTCTGCAGTTTATCTGAACCACATCCAGCACATGTCATCGGATTTGATGAAAACCTAAACCCTATAATACAATCTGGCATGTATGCAAATGTTGTTTGCATTCTCCACAGAGAAAAGATAACAAGTATTGACTGAATACATTTGCATTGTAAGACCATTACTGGAACAAAGTCAAGATGACCATCTCAAAAAAGCATGCATTTTTTAAATTATAAATGTACCTCACACAAAAATTTATTTGATTCAGTATTCTTATGGGTAATGTAAGTGAATCAACTTTGAGATTAAAGAAATGAGCAACCAGTAACAAAATCAATTTTATTCATTTAGCATTTCTGGATGATACTGAAGCCTCCTTAAAAGAAAGATATTTAAATAAGTTCTTGTGGTTATTTATGACATGGCTATCTACCATAATATTGCCAGGATAACAATGACAGAAATGCTCCTTAAACAAGAATTTGCTGAGGTCAAACAAGGTCACTCGCAATGAAGTGGTGTCTTCTTCAAACAGTGAAAATACCATACTGACCCACATGTTTGTCACACAATGCATGTATCAGACACCAGCGAGAACTATGGTGAGAACCTGGTATCTGACAAGGCAATTCATTAAAAAAAACATTATATGGATTCACCTGAAGTTTCAAATAATCAACCAACCCAGAGGGTATTCAGTTTGTTCATCAAAAACTACCAAGTAACATATGAGTTGGTTCAGCAGACAAGATCTAATGCAAGTGACATGTGAGATGGTTCAATAGACATAATCATTCAAATGTCTGGATGAAGAATCAAGTCCAGTAGCAGATAATTTAATGTATCTTGGATCTAACTGATTTTGTTTCACAAGAAACACAATGCACCACTGATTTTGTCTTTCATTTAAAATACAATATAATCCGTTATCTTTCTACAATATGGGTGTGGTGCCTTTACAAGTTTATTAAGTTCTCAAACCCAACCACCAGACGTGATCAACAATGTACAGAAATATAAGTCTGAAGCAGACAACACAAATACAGCTTTAAATGGAGGTATCATATATTCTTGCTGACAAGTCAAGTCCAACTGCAAACAACAAAGATCCTGATCTGCCACAGAATAATGTTCCTTCTGATCAGGGTCTATGATGTAGTTCTACTGATTACTCCCAACAAACTGCACAGACCTTGATCTGCTGGTGGATTCTATGATAGCAGGTCTGGGTCTGTGTCGTTTGCAGTTGGACTTGACCTATAAACAAGTACATATGGTAAATATCAGTCAGACTGCACAGTAGATAAAAACTATTAAAACCTAGACTGGTATGGAAAATCTAGAATTATATCTAAAATTGGTTGTCTAGGCTGACAATATCTTTGATTAGACTTCATTGTTCTGACTGTTTCTTTCTACTGATGTGAAAAGGCTGAAGTAAATAATCACTTCGATAATTGAAAATACTTCCTGCTCCAACCAGAACCTTCTACAATAAAATAAAATTTACCAAAATTTGCATCAGCAAATGCCAAAAAGCAAAACAAAAAAAGGATAGCTCACACTTTACCAGTACTTTCTGTGCCACCCCAAGCACTTTATGAGAGCTATGACAACATGTATATAGGCTTATACATCAGATCCAGCTGCAAACTGCAGAGACCCACAAATGACACTGCATAATGTGCCAGCAGATCTGGATCTATGCAGTTTGTTAGGAGTAATCAGTAGAACAAACAACACTGACCCTGATCTGCAGGAACATTATGTGACCACAGATCAGGGTCTATAATGGGTGCAGTTGGATCTGACCTATAAGCATGAAGATATGTATGATGTAAAAACAAAGCTGAATGTCAAAAACTTTCAACTGCTGTAGAAGTCACAAGTTTCAAAAGGGATTCTGATTGCTGGAGTGACTGTTGTTTGAATTATCAAATGTCTATGTGAGCACTCATTATCTAAACCTTTTGATACCTTGAAAGAGGAATTCAGTCTGAGCATATTTCATTGCCTTAAGTAAATGTAAGTACAATGGACTACAAAAGGACTGGAAACAAGTTTTGACATCTTACTGTTCATTCTTCAATAAGTTAATTGTAGTAATGGCTTTACATGTCTCAGCAATGGTGAACATAACATCAAATCTAAAACTAATGTCATCTGAATATGGTGTTATTTGGAAGTCAAACCTAAAACCTCAAATGTATCATGCAATACTTATCAGCCTGAAATATCCTGCTTCCCTCTCATTAGTTTGCTTTGCTCAGAGTTACACTGTGAACAAAAACACTGGATTGACCTTCTGTTTTTACTTCCAAGAGTTTACTTTTTTTTAAAACATCAGCTGTACAATTTCATATAATTGCTGAATGCCTTCTCAACAGCTCAGGTTCTGGCAAGAAGTGCTCCCTTAAGTGGAAAGAAGCTAAAACCCTAGGCGGAAACCACCATCCTTGGACTGCTGACCACTCACTGTTGCATGACTGGGCACACAGTATCAAAAACATGGAACTACAGATGTGCAAAGCGAGCATCTTGCATTTATGCTATCCAGATCTGCTTATTCTTTAAGTAATGGTGTGGATGTAACAAATCATTTTCCAAATCAGATTAAACAAACAAGATAGTGGATATAAATACTGTAAGGGGGAAAAATTGTTTTATTAAACTGTGATGGTGGAACAAGTCTAAGACAAACCTCTATCCGTTTGCATCTCTTAGATATTTTGGTGGTATGGAACTTTAGACAATAATGATAAAACATGTACATACCTTGACTGAACACTTCTCAACTCCCCAT
This sequence comes from Megalonaias nervosa, assembly GCA_016617855.1. Lineage (NCBI taxonomy): Eukaryota > Metazoa > Mollusca > Bivalvia > Unionida > Unionidae > Megalonaias > Megalonaias nervosa. Next base: position 3,928 of record JAECUM010002136.1, read on the forward strand.
AGCCCCCATACCTATCAAGATGGCTACCATCAGGCTGAAAGAAAATCACTTTTCTTTAGTAAACATTGTACATGATGCTAAATAACTTAAAGAAAAAAGATTATTAAATTAAAAAAAACTCTTACAGAAAAAACTCACAGCAAAAACTTAATTTGCTTTAACTGTTCATTATTACCAACCAATATTCTGAACATGATTGCCTCAAGAAGTTAAGAAATGAATTTTGTTCTCTTGCATTCATTTGAAACATCAATATATGATGCTCTTTACAAAGGAATCATTACATAATGAAAACATTGGCCAAACAAAAATCTGTCCTTTTATTTTCATAACTGCTGAGTACTGAAACCATCTGATATCTCATATATGAACACCCACATTTGTCTTTCTGTGTCACAGCTGTCAAACAAGAGGTCATGATTTCAAAACTCTTGGCAGGATCCCAATTTTTTTGTATACTGTTTTGGTATTTTTATTTTTAAACTTTCTTGAAAACATGCTCATCCGAATGTTTTTTTTTTTACTTTATTTTTACCATGTTTTATTCCCATCCTAGGACGGACAATTAACCTAGTATCCCTAAGAAATCCAAAAATTGGTGACAAAAATATTTTCTTCTGTGTTTGAGTTATTATGTTCACATGACAAGCACAGTACAATATTCTGTGTCACGCAGTTTGACCTTGAACATGTCTTGGACATAAGCTCAATGAACCTAACTATTGTCAAGATACCCACATGCCAAGTTTGGTAAAATCAATAATTCATATTTCATTTTGAGATTACTCATCCATATCATATGTACCTAACATTGAAATTTAAGGGCATTTTGCCACAAAAAAGATGCTTTCTGACATTTAAGTTTTTAACTTTTTTAATAATGGCAGCTATATTAGATGACATAAATATCTTTTGAGCAAATCTCAAAGATCCTCATGCCATGATGCTTTCTGTGAAATTCCTGTTGACCAGATTTTGAAAAGTTTTTCTTATTTTAGTTACCATGGAAACAATAATGGGTCAGCATCTTCTGTGCAAAACTGAAAGGCTTTTCTGCCTGGATGCTTTCTCCCATGTTTGGTAAATTTTGTTGAGTAATTTTCTTTAAGATGATCTGACAATTATTTTGTATTTTTTAGCAATGTGGCCAAATTTTATGGAAGATCAGCATCTTTTGTAAGAAGGCCTTCTTGACAGGTTTCTTTCTGTCAGATTTAGTCAAAATCTGTACAGCTGTTTCTGAGAAGTTATTTAAAGGTGTTTCTGTTATTAATAACAGTGGCTGCATTTCATAGCCAATGGGTATTATTTAGCAGATAGGTATTATTTATACAAATTTAAATTGCCTTCATGCCAGGATGTTGTCAAACTTGGTTAAATTATGGACAGTGGTTTTTTTTCAGTTAATAAGTCATTAAGTCATTAAAAGGTTTGTCTACTTTTGGTAACTGCAGCCACATCAGTTATCACATCAGTATAATTTGTAAAATAACAACACGAAAAGCATTCATTAAAAAATACTTTCAGCCAATTTTAGTCAAAATCTCTAATGCAGTTTTTAAGAAGATTGTGTTTAAATCATTGTCCAATATTTAGTAACAGTAGCCATGTCTGATGGCAAAATGGCATCATCCACAATAATTGAAAAGAAATTTACACAAGGATGCTTTGTGTCAAAGTTTGTCAAATACTGCAGAACAGACTTTGAAAAAAGTTATTTCAAAAGTTTTTCTCTCTTGTAGTAATGGCAGACGAATCTAATGGTGGAGGATTATCAATGTAAAGCTTTCACACCAGTGTGCTTTCTGTCAAATCTGGTCAAAATCTGCTGAGTGGGTCTGGTTTTTGGGGGGCTTTCTTTAGTAGTTTTTTTTTTCTTCTTTAGAATAAGTTGTTTCAAAGGTTGTTCTATTTGTAGTAACAGTGGCCATAGCCATGCCTGCCAGTCATTTGACAAGAATAACAAAATCCTCAAAATTAACTTTTTGAGTCATCAGGAACACTATGTAACTGGCAGTTTGAGATTTTGACCATTTCTCAAGTACACCAGTGTCTTATTATAATCTTCAGTCAGTTCCTGGGCTAATGGAATTATTTTCATATGCTATTAATTCAGATGTCAATAAGGGTGACAACCAATAAGATTTCCTTATGTACACTCACACCTGAGGATATCTTTTAGAAAGGGTTGTACCAACTGTGACTGAATTTTTTTTTTTTGAAATAGCACACTAAAATTCATTGAATTAATTTCCACTGCCTTGCTTGCCAAGGCTTACAAAGAAATGATTCAACTCATTTCATACACTTAACACTATGAATACTCAACTATATATAAGCATAACAAGAGCACACATCTGTATACATGTCTGTGAGTATTCATCTATACTAAGCATAAGTACTCATCTGTATACAAGTGTTTGCATGACATGAGCATTCATTTATACATGAGCATAACATGAACACTCATTGGTATATGTTTGTGCATGGCAGGATCACTCATCTATATACAAAATATAATATAAGCATTCATCTGCATATATGTGTGCATGGCATAAGCATAACATGAGCACTCATTTGTATATATATGTGTGCATGACACGAGTATTCATCTATATATGAACATCAAATGAGCACTTAGATGTATGCATGTGTACATGATGTGAGTATTCATCTATATGTGAGTATAACATGAGCATTCACCTGTATACAAGTAGGTGTAACATGAACATTCATCTATATATGAACATAAGTACTCAAATTTATACATGAGTGCATGGCATGAGTACTCATCTATACATGAGCACTCACCCACCCACCCACCCACCCACACACACACAATTATATGTGTATATATATATATATATATATATATATATATATATATATATATATATATATATATATATATGAGCAAAACATGAGCACTCATCTGTATAAAGGTGTTGGATGATAAGCATTCATCTGAACATGAGAATAACATGCACACTCATCTGTATACAAATATGTATATGACATGAGTATTCATCTATACATGAGCATAACACAAGTACTCATCTGTTTCCTTGTGTGTACATGACAGGAGCACTCATCTATACATGAGCATAAAATGAGCACTCATCTGTATATGTGTGCATGACAAGAGCATAACACAATCACTTGTCTGTATACAAAAGTGTGTATGACATAACATTCATCTGAACATGAGCGTAACATAAGCATTCATCTCTACAGAATGCTTTGAAATGTGTAACTGGTAAGTAAATTACAATGAGTACTTGAATAATATTTATCTGTAAGTTTACTCTCTCTAATTACACATGAGTGAAAAATAAATTAGTTGAAGTTTCTATTCTTTTATACTCCTATTTTTCTTTTGAAGAAGACAAACACCTATGCCACAGGAGTATACAAAATGCATGGTTAATAAAGGAAGTTATACCGGTGGTACTGTGGGTATAGGTGGAGGTCCACGACCAGAGCTGGAGTATAAGCTGGCATTATACAGATCTTCCTGTGTGGAGGATGTCATTGATGGAGGCTGGAACAGAAAAACATGCACATAAAATTCCACTGAACACTAACCTGAAAATTGCTTTTAAAAAATGTCTCTTTTGAAATGGGTAAAACAAATAGTGGGCAAAGCTTTTTGGAACATGAGTGTTCGGACTGATGCATTGTGATGTCATGACAATGTGATATGCTTGTTTTTAGATGTTCTTTGATGTTCATAATAGATGCTGTAATGCCAAGAGCTATTCTCAGAACATCAAACATGGCACATCACACTCAGCATGTTCCACCATCTTTGTTTTCATGCCCTCTTCTGAGATGATAAAAGTCCTCTGCCCAAGACCACTGTTCATGGACAACATTTTTCTCATTATGGCAAGAATGTTCATGAGAACAGTGTTTGCAAGTCAAGAACTGTCTGACGCAAAGACACTTGTTGTATCTTGTTCACATTTACTGACTGTGTAATGTTCCTGTATTGAAAGAAATATTTATGGACACCGTCATTGAATTAGAATTAAAAGTAAAAATCACAGAACTTAAAAAGATTTTAATGGTTTACAAGTCCTATGACAATGAAAATAATTTCTGGGGAACATTATGCACAGTTCCACATCTCATTCATTGCCATAATGGAACATTTATGAAACACGGTTCTGTAAAATGCTGACCAGTCCGCTGACAGACTTGATGCTTAAATGCTGACCTGCTGACCACTGAACTAAAGTATATATGAAATTTAATAACTGAACATATCTTGGCAGTTAAAGAAAGTTATAAATTATTCACATTACAAAAATATTTCAAGCCCATTCCAGAATACTGTTCCAGAAAACAGTGACCAGTGTATCAATGTTAAGTACTGTCAGATTGTAAATCATAAAATTATCACCATTACCCATGATATCTCCCTTTTTTCTTACCATCCTTTGAGTTAGTGCTCTGGTGTTAATTGGCTGACCATTGAAGGCCTTTTACCTGCTCTTTTAATGCTTTTTAAAGGGATCACGATTCTCATGCAGTGGTCTGTGTTTTCCAGAACAGTATTCTGGAATATGTTGGAAAGTCCACTGTAATGTAAATAATTTCAAACTTCCTTTAAATGACACATTCCATATATATTTCTTCCTAAATATCCCTATTAGGATGAAACTGTTATTTACAACAGTCTGCTGGTCAGCATTTTAGCATCAGGTCAGCCAATCTGATATAGACTGATCACTCATTATTGAAATTGTCCAAGATTTTGATGATATAGGATATAAACCAAGTCTGACAGTGCTAACAAATTCAATCATCAAAAGTAAGATGACTATCTCAATTATATGAAGAGATCTTGCTTATATCTGAACTCATCAGAGATACTGATGATATAAACTGATCAAAACTGGATACAAAACTTGGCCTCCATAGTGGCAGACAGAGAGACAACAAACACATGGCCGTAAGCTCATAGGCCAAGTAAAACTTCATTAGACCACACTTTCATAAAAGTGATCCAGAACAATCTTTGTATAAATATGGTGTATCCATTGAAACTGGTTTACATTTAACCATGCCAGGACATGGTTTAACCAAAATATACTTATTTTCAATCTAGATGACATGCAGTCCTTCACCAAGATTTAAATAAATGTACAAAAAAAAAAGATCCAAATTATCAAACAACAACATGAACCCTGACCTGCACATTCACTGTGTAATGTGGGATCTAAGTCAATACAAGCTGCAGATGAATAAATGTTATGAAGTATAATTATACCGTGCTCATCTCACACACACAATGCTTGTTTTATTTTTCTTTCTTCATTAAATACTCAACCAGCTCCCCTAGAATGTGCTTGACAGGATCATCTAAGTAAAGTATTTTATCATTACCTAACAAATCACCTGAGACACAGTCTCTTATATCCAATAGAATCCTGTAATAAAGCACAGAAAAAGTAGACAATTCTGCAGATGATAGCTCCATTGAGTGAGATGGGGTTGGGACTGGTACAAGTGCTTTCAATTAGGAAAATGAGAACCTGGTGACAGGCAGGGGTGCACAGTCAAATACACTGATATGATATCCTGTTATAAAAATCTGTCTGTTTGGAATAAGATTACAAAGGTTTTACACAAACTCTAGGGGGTCAGGGAGCAAAGAGTACTTTATTACCAGGTGTATTCTACAAGTGATACCATTTAAAGCAAACATTTATTTTCTTCTGTGTAAACTGTACTATAGTTTTGTGCAGTCATATTCAAGGAGCAAAATATACTTTGAATAGGGCATTTTTACATTTGAAGTTGAGGACAAGTAAACAAAGATCACAAAGAACTCAACAGCAAGCACCATACAACCTTTGACTGCACTGCATGACCTATATTTTTAAATGGTGAATAATAAGCAAACATACCATATGTACTTACTGGTTGTTGTTGCTGCTGTTGTTATTCTAGGGTTTAATGCCATTTCTCAGCACAAGATAGGCTAGGTTATACATGGCAGCCAGTATAATGGTTGAGGAAGAACTCAGGAAAACCCCCAGAAAGAACCACCGACCCAAGAGAAGCTACTGGCAAACTTTCTCACTACTTGCTGATAAGTCAAGTCCAACTGCAAACAAGTTAGACCCTGATCTGCCATTGCATAATGCACTCATAAATCTGGGTCCACCTTGTTTGCTTTACTAATTACTCCTAACTGTAAAGATCCAGATCTGCTGACACATTAAATGATGGTAGATCTGGGTCAATGCAGTTTGCAGCTGGACTAGATATATAAGCATGTATAGACACTATTTTCAGAATTAGTAAAGGTCACATGTACTTAAATTTCATTTGTGCTTGATGACGATGAAACATATTATATGCTATTAGTAAAGTTTCTCTTTTTCAAACTGACCTTATTTTAGATTGATTTTATTGGGTTTAACACCATTTTTCAAAATATAGAAGGCTATACATGATGGCCAGTATACCAGGTGGAGGAAGAACCCAGAAAGACCCCATGAAGAACCACTGACCCACAGGAAGCTACTGGCAAGATTTTTCACATACCCACATTAGTGCGAATGATCTGTAAAGGTGAGTGCCTTGGAACACTTGGCCTCCTGGATCAATCTGATTTTTAAGCCCATTACATAAGAATAATTATCAAAGAAGGAAATAAAGCAAGAAGAGAGACAATAACAACACTAGATACTTTAAATAGTCACATTAATCATCTAATTAGAACGCACTAATCATCAGGAAAGTCAGTGTATGCCTCTAATCATGTAATTAGTACTCACACATAAGAAAAGTCAATTTATGTCTAGTCATGAAATTAGCACTCACACATCAGAAAAGTCAATTTATGTCTAGTCATGTAATTAGTACTTACACATCAGAAAAGTGAATTTATGTCCAGTCATGTAATAGCACTCACTAATCATCAGAAAAGTTCATTTATGTCTAATTATGTAATTTATACTCACTAATCATCAGAAAAGTAAATCTGATTAATTACGTAATTTATACTAACTAATCTTCAAAAGTCATTTTGTCTAATCATGTAAACAGTACTCACTAATCATGAGAAAAGTCAACTTGTCTAACTGTGTAATTAGTACTCACTAATCATCAGAAAAGTCCATTTATTTCTAATCACATAATTCATATTCACTAATCAGAAAAGTCAATTTATGCCTAATTATGTAACTAGTACTCCAGTATCATAGAAAAGTCCATTTATGTCTTTAAACTGTTAACAGTATAAATCCTGGGCCTTTTTTGCCAACAAAATAACAAGGACCTGTGTACACTTTTTCCATATACGCTTATTTTCATGTAAGCAATATACAGTATGAGACTATCAATGCAATCCAATACCTGCACTTGTAAATGCAACATCATTCACACAAAAAAAAAATGTACATTCATAGGTCTGGCTGATGCTTTTGTAACAGTTCTACAGATTAGGATCTAGTCAAGTTGAATGTTTTACTGGATTTCAGCCAAACAAAAAAAGAATTAGTGAACTAACTGATAATACAGCACCATCTCATTATAAGCACTTAATTTTTTAAAAAATGGTTCCTTTTAAAAGGTATGTATGGTAATGGATTCAGTTTCATTCTGCAGTACCGTCTATACTCGCTTATAAGAAGAGACCCACTGCAAACTGTACAGAGCATAATGGACCAGCGGATATGGGTTTGTGTAGTTTGTTAGGAGTAATCAGTAGAACAAACAACATAGACCCTGATCTGCTGATGCATTATTCTACAGCATATATGAATCTTTGTTGTTTACAGTTTGACTCGTCTTATAAGCAAGGATATATGGTAATTAAAATGCATGTGTTCCTTGTTAAGGCAAGGATATCATGATTGGTTTGTTGGTTGGTTTTTAAGGAGACTTTGAACAGGTTGTTGGCTATATCATGCTGAGAAAATAGGTGCCAAATGCAGCTCCCAAGGACACATCAATACAGCTGACACCAGCTGTCCTGGGCAGGTATCAAACCTGTAGCCTTAGATTATAAATCAATTGCAATACAAATCCAGTTACTGCAGTTCCATATGATAACATGAAAAGCACTGTATGAAATTACCATATATACTTGCATATGAGTTTGGTCCAATTGCAAACAACATAGGCCCTGATCTGCCATAGCAAACTTAACAGGCAGATCAGAATCTAAGTTGTTTGTTCTATTGAATACTATTTTTAAAAGCTGCCATGACCCTGACCTACTAGTGCATTATGCAATGGCAGATCTGGGTCTGTGCAGTTTGCAGTTGGATCTGACATGCACAATTATGTAAGGTAAGTACCGTATGTACTCACTTATAAGAAAAGACAAACTGCAATCAACAAAGATCCTGATCTGCAGGTGCATCTTGTGCCTGCAGATCTGGGTCTATGTTGTTTATTCTGCTGATTACTCCTAACAAACTGCACATACCCTGATCTGCTGGTGCATTATGCAACTGCAGATATGGGTCTGTGAAGTTTGCAGTTGGACTCATGGTACTTTTAAATCAAGAAGTACAAATTTGGAATTCTTTATTACTACAACTTTATTCTGAATCTACAGTTAAACCTGCTTTAAAAGATACTTTCATTAAGAAGCCACCTGCCTTGAACACTTTTCCTTGATCCCTTAAAAATGATTACAGCAGAAATTAACATTTTTTAAACAGACACCTGTCTTAGGAGAAGATTTTCTAACTTTCCACAATTGGCTGATTAAGACATGTTTGACTGTATACAAGTTTGCATTAGGCATATATAAACTAATTTTGTATTCATTTTATGGACATCTGGACTGGCAGTCATCACAGTTTTGCACTCAATTATATCTCAAGTCAAGGGCATCGTGTAACCGACTTCTACGCCATTATCCTATTATTATTATTACTGACATTGTTAGTTTTGATGATTAAACTTCAACAAAAAGATAAGATCAAAGCAGGAAGAAAATGAATTAAAAACACAAGTCATCTAAATCGATGGGTATTTTACTTCTCAAAGAAACAAAATCTTCACTTCTTTATGACAGGATATGATTGTCTAATTCCCTTAAATACGAAACATAAACTGAACTTTTTTTACATTAGTCATTTTTTATTTCCATGTAACTTGTAGCCATCAAGAAAATATGTGCATCAGTAGGACAATCTCATCCTTCACAAACGCCAACTGTTACAATGCTTATACATTGATTCATTTGATAAGGGAAGCCATGTTGGAAAAAGTGTACACCATGTCATCTGCATCCAAAGCCAGTCCTTGACAAATTACATTATACTTCATCTCTGTCAAAAGGTTACCATAGATACTCTGTTATTCACAGCATGTACACCATTTATATACAAATTTTTCAAGCAAATACATTAAAGGCACTCCATTGCCATTAAAGAAAAAATCGTTCAGGTACAAATGATAAGAGAATGAAGTACTGTTGTCTCTGCTTATAAGTCAAGCCATACTACAATCAACAAAGATCCTGCTCTTCCATAGCATAATGCACCTGCATATCTGGGTCTATGTTTGTCATACTAATTACTCCTAACAAACTGCACAGGCCAAATCTGCTGGCGCATTATGTGACAGATCTGGGTCTGTGTAGTTTGCAGCTGTTCTATTCTTATAAGCGAGTATACATGGTAGACAAATTACAACTTAGATCTAAAAGTGGTGAGAATTCAAATCCTAATTCATGCAATTACAGTCAAACCTTTCATCCAAGAAAGCATGCACAGAGCATCATGGGACAAATCTGTTACATCCAAATAATAATGGGCAACAGATGGAAGATACAAGTGTTGCTTAGAAATCTCAAGGACATCTCAAGGATAAACAGACAATCAGAGAAACTGTCACTTGATTTATGGGCTTCCTTTATCCCTAAATGACATCTGAAAAACAAGCCCATTCATCAGACTGGAGCCCTTGAACAATTCAAGCCCCTTTGGGTCAATAGACTCATCACAAACCATATCTGCTCATATACAAGGCACACCAACTGCGAACTGCATGAAGCTAAATCTGCCATCGCATAATGTGTCAACAGATCAGGGTCAAAATTTTGCATTTATAATTCCAAGCAAACACAAAGATCCTCAGACCTGCTGACATTATTCAGTTTTCAAAATACATATAAGTTGTAAATCTAAAATAGGTTTCTCTTCTCCCAAACCCACTGCAGCTTGTACTCCCAAACTGATCAGGCTAAATAAAAGCACAAAATGGATGACAATGATTCAGTTCTTTTTTCTTTTATTTTAAATTTCAAACTAACCTACCATATTTTAATGCCATGACTGTCATATCCATTTTCATTTGAAGTGATACACATTCAAGAGAAACTCAACGTACCTCAGATCCTGAAAATTTCAGGCTAACTGATCAAGACCAGTAGAATCTTACTCTGTCCATGTCTGGATAAACAAAGCACTGGTCCCCCAACAAAAGTCTGACATGCAAATATTTACTATAGTCCAAAGAATGTAAACAAAACACATGAAAAATTTTAAGAATTAATGCAAAGTAGAACTCGAGACATCTTTATATATTAATATTAATTATTACATTTTTCAATTATGATAAATACCAGAAAATTATATATTTACATTTTTCATGATTCTTGATTTTCAGAAATCTGATTAGCATCCAATTTTTCTTTCATATTTTTTATAATGAAAATCTTAACTTTTGCAGTAAAATGTTTTACTAAAAGTAGCCTTACTTTGAACTTGGCCTTAATTTATAAATCCTGTGATCAAGAAGGAATGGGTGTCAGCTCCCTTCATGTCTCTCTTCACAGAAGAAACAAATACAGTCCATATTCAGTTGGCTTCCTTTCCAGACCTGGAACATTTGCCATCAAGTAATTCAACAAGCCGCAGACAAATTCTGTGTGCTTGATTTTAGGGATTGCCTTGAGTCAGGATAATTGTTCTTCTTTTGCCATAAGATAATTTTTTTCAACTAATATGATGGGTTTTATTTAATAAGCAGACCAAGAATACTGTTCTTGAGCTAGCTGATAGTCAAATTTTTTTGTGTACAAAAGTCCTAGTCCATCATCCCATTCACCCACCCACCAACCTCTCGAAGAAAAAAAAACAGTTTGACAGGCCAATACTGGTAATTTATAACAGATACATAGCCTAAAAAGATCATTCCCAGACCTCAGACCACAATAGTTTTTATAACCTGCCTCTTGGTGATCAGTAGTTTCCATGAAATGCAAACTGGGATGCTGGATTAGACTATTTTACAGATGGGATCAACTCGGCAATGAAACAACTACCTAACTTTACTATTAAAAGATCTGAAGCCTGTATCTGATTCATATTCATGTACATCATGAATTATTTACCATCATTACTTAGTTTGATCAGAGGCAGTGAATCCAGAATTTCTGACAAATTCTGTAAACAACTGCAACCCCTCTGACTGCAAGCCCTCATGGATGTTAAAAATGCATAAAACTTAATCATTTCATCAATCAATTTATAATTTCTAACCTGACTGTCAATGGGGGGGGGTCTCTGACATTGTCATCTTGTTTGCATTTCAAACCAAACAGGGGTTTCTTTACTAACATAGCTGACATATTTGCAGGGTTAGTCAGTTTTTCGGACAATAGGAGTGATGTAGTCCATCATCTTTAACAAGTTCCACAGAATTCAATAAATTTCCACCACTCTGCAAGTTACATCACCTTGTACCACATTTATATTGCATGTATGACAGATGACAATATACCACTAGGCTGCATTAGACCTATTCTTTACCACATTTGTACTGCATGTGTGACAGATGACAATATGCCACAAGGCCACATACTGTAGGACCTATTCTGTACCACACCTGTATTGCATATAACAGATGAGAATATGCCACTATAGGCTGCCATTAGATTTATTCTTTACCACACTTGTACTGCATATGACAGATGACAATATACCAATAGGCTGCATTAGACCTATTCTGTAACACACTTGCATTGCACACAATACACGACAATATGTGACTAGACTGCATAGACCTACTCTACTGCATATCACAGATTACAGCTTGCTTCTAGGTTGCACAAGAGGATTCTGTACTCATAACCTGGTTAAATGCAACACAGCACATCCCATTATCAGCTAAGGGTTATACCATTTTCCATTACCAGCTCGGTCAAATTAAAACAAATCACACAGTAGCACTTCCCAACCCCACCTCCATGATGATTCTTGTCTCACCCATGAACAATCAGGGTCAAGAAAAGCATGCAAAATTGTGTGCACAACAGTAAACCATGCAATTCAACACTGTTTTGACCTCTTCTGTGTATTAAACTTGTAAGGAAATTCAAAATTATGTTGTTGTTCTTGTTGTGGGTCTAACACTATTTTGCATCACGTGATGGTGGCCATTATATCTGATGGAGGAAGAAACTGGGAAAACTATCAACCCATGGGATGCTACTGGTATTCTTGTCACAATGATTGAGCTCAAGACTCAAACCCACAGGGCAAAGGGTGAGATGTCAATGATCTATAAAGGTAATCACCACTTGGCCATTTGGGGTGCCAATCAACTTTAGGTAACTTGAAGATAACCAAGCTGGTGATTATGTAAGAGCAATATCTGCACACAGAATATCTTATACTATTGTTACAAATATGTAATTTAATTACTTGTGTATTAGTTTTAAAATTCTTTTTATTTTATTTTTGTTTCATTACATTTTATTGTAATTATAATTTTCTCTGGATTTGAATTTTTTGGTGGGGGGGAATTAACTTCTCTGTTTTGACCTGAGTAAAACGTAAAAGGTTGCTTTATCATTATTTTTAGTTCACCTTGGTTGAGACATTTGTAAACATTGAATGAAAACGATTGGCTATTACCAAGGTCACGTTCGGCCCACGTTAGCTAAGTTGTAAACAGCCTTTCTTTTTTTCATTTTTTTCCAGTGTGAGAATCTGATTCTTAGATAGGGCTATTGCTAAATGGCATTTTTTTTTACTGCACTGTTCAAATTAGTGATCATGTAGCCCTGTCATGTGAGCCACCATGTGATCTAAAATCGTGAGTTAAAACAGACGTTTCTAGTAGATTTAGGCAGTCGTATTTTACACTTTTTAGGGCTGAAGGTGTTTTTATTGTTGATGACAGTTTGTTTTGAAGTTCATCTATTTTTTGGAATTTAATAATTTGTATTCTCTAGAAAACACAAGTGCTTTTCTTTATAAAAATTCTGGGACAAAGACATTTAGTGGAAATTTATTCTGGAATTCTAAACGGGAATATTATACATGTAAATTGTGATTCAACGAGGAACTGTTGCCATCAGTAGAACGACCTCATCTGACATCATTGCCTTCCATATTGGAACTTCATCGAGATTCGAACCTGGATTCAATTTAGAACTGTTTAGTGATAGGACTTATGTTTTTCAATTCTAGGATTAAATTTTGGATTATATTCACAAACCGTAAATCCTATTTCATATTTTTATCTTGTTTTCTAGGGAAATAAATTATTTTGTTAAAATTTATAAAGCTTGTTGGCTTCACTCTTTTCTTTTGTTATTTTTGTACAAGCCTACACGTAACACTGTCCTCATACGCATATGAACGCCCCCCCACCAATCCATGTCTCTCTACTCCCTCCCTAGAGGTACAGGAATGCACCATTATATCTCATTCCCAGTACACAAATAGGTCCTTAATTATTAATACCATCCCCATAAGTATATGACACCACAACTAATGCCTCTACTTTCTACCCACCCCCAGCAGTGATTACATCCTCTATTCTGTTATCTAGGAATGTCACACCTTATTTCATTCATTTTCTGAGCCAAGCAATTTATCAACAGCTTTTTTCCCCCCAATAAATTGTAGGTACAGAAATGGACCATTATATCTCATTTCCAGTACACAGATAGGTCCTTAATTATAAACTCCCTTTTATATTACTACCAAGTGGGCATCAAATCCCTGGGGGTAAGGTCAGACATTTTACACATTTGTTTTCACACTGCATATTTGTATAATGAAGAACACCATAGAGTCATCCAATAAAAAGGGTGAGATGGAAACAAATTTACTGTGACACATGACCAGGTACATTTTGGGGACCTTTCTGGAACCCTGGGCTGCACAGTCCTATCCAAAAAACACACATACACACATGTATAAAAGCACACAATATTTTATTAACAAATTTTTTAACAAAATAATTATAAAGGACAACTAACTTAACCAAACTGATGATCTCACATCTTAGTTATGCAAGTATGACTGGTTCCCAATATAGCAAAATGAACTGAATACCAGGAATAATATGGCAGATACAATTGTGGCGATTATCACATCATTATCACATCATTATCACATCATTATCACATCATTATCACGTCATTTAAACATGATTCTGTAGGACAGCACTTTACTTTGTGGAATCATGTATCTATCATACTGTCAATTGCTCTGATAAGATTACGCAATCCAAAGATTTTAATCACAAAGGTAACTCCATAGAGACTTATACAGTAGAACTTTGATTATCTGTCAGGGTGCGGGACCGAGATCATGACGGACACGAGAATAGACGGATAATAGAATATGTACATTAAAAGTATTATACAATAGACCAGGTCATCAGAAAATCATAATATCTACATATGTACATGTACCTGTTTTTAATATTTTGACGTACAATACCATGACAGTTAACAGAGACTGACAGTTAAGCGGGTGCCAGATAATCATAGTTCTATTGTACAGCCAATAAGTGACTGTATCATGAAAGAATTGAACTATATGCATTCATCTTTTGATCAGTAACTTCATTATAGCATCCAATGTATGAATTTAGGTGAAGTATTATATACAAGTAACTGTTCTATAGCATACACTTTCACCAATTTCTCATTTGACAAAATCTGCCTTTTCAATTTGCCAGTTATGTGTAATTTTGCTTACTGGTACTCCAAAAAAGTAGTGTGTGTGTGTCTGTGTGTGTGTGTGTAAGTCTGTGATTTAGTTTTAAGGTAGCTTTAGCAATTTTAGTCATATTGCTACAATGTCTGCAGTGTAGCAGTTTATAGCGATGTCTAGCAACAGGGCATCATGTCCCACCCAGGCACATATCCTGACACCAGGCCACCCAGTCCTAACACTAATTTCTTAATGCTGAGTGCCAAGCAAGGCAGCTGTAAGTACCATTTTTATTACCTGTAATTTATGACTAAATTTGGGAAATCACAAGACAATGACCAATTGCTGAACTCTCTTTGATGGCTATCAATCTAATGAAAGCTTCTCCTCTATTCAGCTTAACTGTAACTCCCACTTTATTTTATTCTCTCCAAAACTGAACTAAATAAAATAAAAGTCACAAATAAAAGCCAACAGGGTTCCACAACTTGGATTCAGTAGAAGATATACATCTATTGGAGGGTCACACTAATAATTAGAGCTTCCTCAATTCAAGTAATTATGGTCTTTAAATCTAGTTTTATAGAACCATACAAGCAAGTCCCTTCCATTGGCAGTACACTGGTATTAGTGGATTTAATCATATTATTACCATCTTTGCTAGCTTAAAAGTTGAGTCCAACTGTGAACAACATAAATCCTGATCTGCTGTATCATAACGCATCAGCAGATCAGGGTATATGTTGTATGTTCTACTGATTAGTCCTAACAAACTGCGCAGACCCAGATCTGCTGATACATTATGCGACAGCAGATCTGGGACTGTGCAGTCTGCAGTTGGTCCCGTCTTATAAGCGAGTATATACAGTACCATATAATAAAAATTTAATGCCACCTTGACATAATGTGATAAACTGTAATGTGACAGAGACTATAACTTGATACTCCAAATTCATCTTGTTATGTGATTATCCACTTTGATTTCTAAATTAGTCTCTATTTTTGTAAATTTCAAAAACAAAATCTGGCTATATATGAATTATCTACTGGCTTATAAGTTGAGTCCAATTGCAAACAGTATTGACCCTAAGCCCACTAAGGCAAGTAATACAAGTTTTTACTGGACCAGAATAAAGTCTTGCTCAAATGGCTATTATAGAAATAATAAAATTTTAATGTCAGTTTGATCATGTGTAGGTTTATTGTCTCAAACTTATTCTGTGACTCTTCTACACGAGTTGCAAGTAATTACAAATTGAGACCAGTCTGCTCTCCCTCTGAAAGGCATTTATTAGTACTGATGTTTAAGATTGAAGCACTTGTATGAGTGTGATTAAAACAAATGGAAAACAAACTTCTGGTACAAAGTATGGGCTTCCAATGAACACAGTCTGCACTATTCTCAACAGAACATCATTTTCATTAATGAGAAACACTGGAAAATCCTGAATCAATGATTGAAAAACCCACTGGACTGCCCAAAATATTTATTTGCCATTTCAAGTTAGGCAAGTTAATTTTTCAACCCCTGATGATGTTTATTCTATCATATTTGTTGTGGGTTTTTTTAGTGAATATAACTTTTCAAGATTTTACATTTTACGACCTGACCTGGTGCATGGGGCATTAAGTTAAATTGTTTTACATATTTACACATGCATACACACATGCACACCCACACCCACACCCCACACCCACACACACAGTTTCATTATGGCCATCAAACACCATACATTGTAACTTGACCAACTATCACAAACTCTGAATGCTTTTACATACATATTTACTGTCATCTTACATTTGGACGTTGCTACATGTAGCACCAACACAGACATGGGTGAATATCCACTTAAGAAAACTTGTAGGTATATTGTTGTTTTCTGACAAAAGAGCACACCTAGGAGGATCACACAAGTTAAACATTTTTTGGGACATGGGACAAAAAATCACAACCCCATTGTCACCGCAACACTGCAACTGGACATCTTAAGAAGTCTTTTACTGAAAACATCATTTTGATATGATCGCCATCTGTTCTGGAGGAGTAGCATGAACAGTCAGAGCCAAAAATCACCAGAAGCTTACAACAGATTCTACTTCTTCCCAACCTTATCAATTTTTGTCATTCACTTCAGCTACATATTTTCCAGCATTTTATATGACAAACAACAGGTAAAATTTGCATGTTCTGATGCATCTATATATAAAATATATTGCAAGCAAAATTAGGAAGTTCAAAAGATTATTAAAACTGTTATTTCCTTTAAAAACATCTTTTGGGTAAATAATTCCAAAAGCGGTAATGACTCTAGGCAACAAAAAAAAAATGCTCAATATGTTCTATTCCCTCCTAAAATGTACACTTATCATTATCACTTAATCTTTTTCAAAAAACTGGTTGGTGGAAATATTTCTATGACAAAATCTAATATTAAAGCTACATTTATTCAGTTTTGTATCATTTGTGCAAAGTTTAGCCAAAACAATTATTCCATTCATCAATACCAATTGCACACTATAGCTGCATAGACCAAATTTCGTGTTTACTATTTTATGTTTGTATCTTAGTTTTTCAAGGGTCTTTATTAGGGATGGACAGGTACCTGGCCTGGCCACCCAGATCCAGCTGGGTTTTTGCACTACTCAGAAATATCTGGTGCAGCTGGGTTTTATGATCAAAATGTTATCATGCCTGGTTGGGTTCCCCACCCACAACATCTTTCTAGGTGACAGTAATAAAATAAAAAACTTCAAAAAAAAATTTAAAAACATTTTTAAGTTGACAAAAATTGGGGTGGGGTGGGGGGAAACCAGACAAATGGGAGTGGTGAAATCCATCCCAGTAAAAACCAACTCAGTACACAGCAAAATTTCCCTACTGTTCCATCTATAGCCTTTACCAATAAATTTATTCTTTCTCTCACCCTAACGACTTTAGGCTTGTTAAAAACTACATGAAAGCAATTTCCACTTTTAAAAATGTATAATTTTCTTTTTACACTTCACTTATATCTTTGAAATATAGTGTATGAAATTATCAGTTTGTTTTTTTGTTTTATTTCCTCAATAAAGGTGATCAAAAGATGCTGAATAAGTACAACACCATTTTTTCCCCATCTTGTGTATGATTTGAAATTATCTATATTAACTAAATCAGTAATTCTATCGTTGATTTCAAGCCGACTCTACAGACTCTGACATGCCAATGTATTGATATACACCAGGGGTGGACAAAATACTGCCCATGGGCCAGATCCCTAATTTACATCACAAGGTATGGCTTTAAATATCACACATCTGGTCAGCAAACTGGAGGCAGTTGCCCATGCCTGACCTAAACTGTTCAAGGTTGGTTTTCCTGTATACAACCGACTCTGACATGCCAGTGCATTATACAACAGTAGGCCTGGATCCGTATTGCTCACAACTCGCTTTTCTATATACTGTAAATTTAATTATTTTCATGGTTATCTTTTATTTTTTATAGTTTTGCAAAGAAATAACATTTCTTGTTGGGACTTAAATTCATTTATTATGGAGTTCTGATGTTTCCACCAGTACTCATTAGATCTAAATGGAAAATAGCTTTATTTCCATGTCCTGACCTACTATATCTTTCTGCTTGATAACTTTGTGAATTTTTCTGACTACCACCAGAGGCAGAAAAACGAATTTTAAACATTTTATTCCATCCAACTGACCCATTTTTCTTAATGCATAAACCAGAAATAAAAATAATCTATTTTTAGCCTTAGGTCTTTAAATTCATTATTTGCTGCAATTATAAAATCACAAAAATAAGTATTCCACCAAAAGTAGTCAATTCACAGTACATGGAGAAATATGACAGTCCTTGTAACAGCTTTCATATCATTCCTTTCCTGACAAAACCAAACCTAAAAGCACCTGTTATCTCTAGAGTTTGTATAAAGACTGAACTGATCACTATCTTGCAGAACAAGAACTCAATTATGCAAACGCAATTCTTAAATATCGGTATCTGTCTAGGGGGATTTCATTCTTTTCACACATTTTCTTTTACAGCTATCAACTTCATATCCTGAATGATTTTTGTTGCACATTTATGGAATATTTTTCCATAAACAAGTTCAATTATTTTTATTATGTAGGCTTAGATTCTCTCAGCAGATTTCAAAACTCAAAAGATAAAAATGGCAAAAGAATTTCAAAAATGCAAACACGACTCTTTGATACTTGATTAAACCACCATAAAAAGACAAATTAAGAAGTTAAATATCTGAGCTGCCTATCGTCTTGGGTGAATGAATTTAAGTTCCATTAAAAATGAATTATTGAAAGTATAGGATTATAATCCAGATATAAAAAAGTAGTTCAGTGCAAGTTCATTGGACCATACAACATAAAACGATGCACCAATGCATCATCAGGAATATCTTAAATGACACTTCAACAGTACATGATGTGGATTATTAACGACAGATAGGACATCATTAAGGCAATTACAAGTAATGCATGCCAATGTCTCGGTGGTGTAAACTAGGCTGAAACTTGACATTTAAAATGTCTAATAACAAATTTAGTTTCAGTCCCTGAAGACTTCAAAAGTTTTAAATAAAAAGAAAATTTATGATGTGCTGCCACATGACAGATACATCACTTGAGTCCGACTGCAAACTACACAGACCCTGATATGCCACTGTATAATATGCATGCAGTTCTGGGTCCATCCAGTTTGTTAGGAGTAATCAGTAGAACAAACTACAGAGACCCAGATCTGCCAGCGTTTTATGTGTCGACAGATCAGGGTCTATACTGTTTGCAGTTGTACTTGACTTATAAGTGAGTATATACAGTAGATGACTTGTACGTGAGTATAAGTTGTAGATATGTGTAACAGCCTGACTTACTGTATAAATGGATGCTGCATCCTCGTTGACCTGCCACAATCGCATGTCTTCAAGACATTCCAATACATCCTCAAAATGTGTCTGTAATTCAGTGGCATACTTCACTGCTAGTGCTGTTAAACTGCTCTGGCAAGGGGAAAAATTCTAGAATAAAACAAAAAATTATCTATATTCAAAGCTTGAAATCAATGGAGAATCAAGTACAGTATACTTTTTATGCGCACAATTCTGCAGTAAAGCAGGATGCCTTGATGTAATTATTCCTCCAATTAGTAATATGGAAAAATATAATTACACTCTGGTCTATCTGTACATCTCCCTCTCTGTCCATCTGACTAAAAACATTTTTGTTTCCAGAGCATAATCTCAACCATTAAACGTATTTCAACCAAACCTGGTACACATACTCCATCCAGCAGCTGCATGAAGGTGTTCTTTAATTTGCAGAATTTGATTTTTTTCTTGTCATTCTTACAAACTGGTACAGCTAAATGACAAAGTCAAGACTTTAGTCCTTTCAGAATACTATTGACTTATTCATTGGTATGCAACTAAATACAAAGTCCGATCAAAATTCATTTGTACAAGTCTGTCTTCATCAGCTCAATGAAATAAAAAAATGCAATCAATGACCTCTGACTTGACTCCAAGGTCAGTTGGGTATGGTTTTCAAAATTCCATCTCAGAAGTGTGGATATTTTGGTGGTCAGTCATCATATGTCATCAGTCATCATCAGTGCACTATTTTCATTTAAAACCGTTCAAATAGTCCAAGAAATGTTTTAATGAAAACCTTTATCAATGCCACCATAGCTGCAAGAAGAGTAATGCAAAATTAAGTGTATTTCTCACTTATAAGTCAAGTCCAACTGCAAACAACATAGAGCCTGATCTGCTGTCACATAATGCACAGGCAGATTACGGCCCATGTTCTTTGTTCTACTGATTAGTCCTAACAAACAGCAAGGATCTAAATTTGCTGATGCAATAGGTGACACCAAATCCGGATCTGTGCAGTCTGCAGTTGGACTGGAGTTAAAAGTGAGTATATATGGTTATCAATAGTGTGCTTACATGTTGGACATCAAAATAAAAATGACAAATTATTCTGCGAAAGGTAAACTAAACACTCATCATTTTCTATAAGTCACATCTTTTATGTTTGTACAATAAGTATTCTGATGGAGCTTCTCTCAGTCAACTAAGCAGTTGGTTTATTGAAAGCACACTCATTTGGTCTCGGGTTCAAATCCTGCCTAGTAAAGCTTGTGTCAGCTGCTTAGTGGTATCTGGGCAAGACACTTAACTAACTAGTACTTCATGTGATATTGTGCTGGTAACTATCTATCAATCAATCAATCAATCAATCAATCAATCAATCAATCAATCAATCAATCAATCAATCAATAAATCAATCGATCAATCAATCAATCAATCAATCGTATTATTCACTCCAAAAATTGAATGTTCTTAAATACCAATCAACTTATTACTTCACATGTGCTTCATAAAATATATTCTCAAGTCATATAATTTAGGTCAAGCAGACACAAAATCATAGTTAATAATTAATAATCAACAATTTCAATACAAGAATTTCTACAGTGAATAACAAGGTTGTAAAATGCAAATTTTAACAAATGTGTGAGGTTCACTAGCTGTCTAGAAACACATTAATAGTTCTGTTCAGGTTTACAAGCTGAATAACAGTAGGGCGTTTAAGGTTTCCTCTTTCCACAATTACCTCACCTAATCAGTCATTTTGATAACCTTCCTGTGGGAGTTGGTCCTGAGATTGCTAAATCATCGTGACCTAATGTGTAGCACTTAAACACCATCCTTTGTGGTTTTAAAAAAATAAATGGGTGAGCATGTTAAACTTTCTGTAATAAAGAATGCCATGACATGTATACATCATTTTATACAGTAGCTAAGTAAACAGCTTTAATCATTTTTAGTCTGAATTAAGACCTACCATATTACTCACTTACAAATCGAGTCAAATTGCAAACCACAAAGACCCTGATCTGCCATATCATAATGCGCCTGCAGATTAGAGTCTATGTTGTTTGTTTTACTAATCACTCCTAACAAACTGCACAGACCCAGATCTGCTGGCGCATTATGCAACATTATGGGTCTGTGCAGTTTGCAGTTGGACTCATCTTAAAAGTGAATATATGCAGTAAGTTGGATAGATGAAAAAATAGAGACAGTCTGAAACACAGACATGTTTTTAGTAAAGATATTACATGAGTAGATTTTTTAAAAATTTCTTTAGAAAAACACAAATCAAACAGTTAACAGGGCAAATGTCTCTCTGTATATTTATTTATATATGCATAGGGTATAACTGCACATCAGCACATCCTGGCTATAGAGTGCTTAGTGACATATTCCAAAGATGGCATACAAAACAAAGACAAGTCAAAAAAGGATTAAAATCACAAAGTCAATTTTTCTATTTTATAAACTGCACTCTTTCACCCAAAATCAAAGACCTTCTCAGCTGAAACATTATGATGGGATGCAACTCTGGCAGACTCCATTAGAAGCTTCTTAGAACATGCAGCAAGGTGCATCAGGCCAATGCTACACTCCCCACCCCCCTGGGGAGACTTGTTGTTGTTGTTGTTGGGTTTAATGCCATTTTTCAGCACAAGATAGGTTATACATGGTGGCCAGTATACCTGGTGGAGGAAGAACCCAAGAAAACCCCGGGAAGAACCACCAACCCACGAGAAGCTACCGGCAGGCTTTCTCATGTACCCATGTTAGTCAAGCCTGAGACGCGAACCCATGTTGACAGAGGTGAGATGGCAGTGATCTGGAACAGTGAGTGATTAGACCACTAGGCCACTCCGGGTCCCAGGGAGACTTGCATTCCTTACTCTATGATAAAGAGTCAAACCTGTTCTTTCTGCCTTTGATTCAAAGTGAACAGCACTGACCCTGACCTGCAGTCACCTAATGCATTAGTAAATCAGGGTCTTTACACTGTTCACTCTTCAGTGAACAGTGACATTACTCACCAGGTAAAAATTGTAAGTGTAATTCTTTATTTGCAATATATCAAAATTATTCAAAATTTCATATTTATCTACTTGCATATTCTTCTGGGCATACATCTGGAAGCTGTTTAAAAATATTCAGAAGTGGACAAAGAAGTTCCTGGTTAACTGATTTTACTTGTGACCTAATTTCAGGAGGCATAAAATGTATGACATTACACATTCAAACCAAGTAACTGTTAAGAGCCAGATACATTTAAATAGAACATTATGAATAATGTATGGTATCACTCACAGCTCCAACCCAAAAGAGTCAGTCATTGATGATGTGAATTATGGAGCTTTATCTAAAAGGGTAGGAGGCAATGAGGTAAGGAACCAAACAACTGACATGGCTGCACCAAATTTAATAAAGGAAAAATAATAAAGAGAAAGGAAAATTAGTACCTTGCTGGAAGCAAAAGGCAGTTCTTTTAGAAAAATGGACGTTATGAATGGTCGTACTGAAAGTTTTCAAATAAAATCTTTTTTGCAAGTTCATAATTGTTAATAGTTATGTTAGAAATAATAGCATATGTAGTACAGAATCATTCTGGAATGCAATTTTTTTCCATTACATATGAAATGTTAATAATAAAAATCAAAGATACTTGTAACCCTACCAATTTTCTAATGACATGCAATACTGCCCACTGGACTCGGACAATAAACGGCAACTGACTTTAATAAAGGAAGTCAATTATCGTATTTATCCTTGTACTAGACCTGCCCAACTACAAACAGTACTGTAACACAATGCAGCTATTCTCTGTGTGTTAATTTTTGCATAGGCATTGTTGCCAACTGACTTCAAATATATCCAAACTATATTCTGAATTGTATTCCATATTTTCTCTTTTATGAAGAATATTGTATGAGAAAAGTAAGAAAATGTCTGCAATTGTAAATTCTAGGTGAATAAATACGTACATTTCTGCATTGTGTTTATTATCTAACATTGAACTGGGGTCAACTTGTTTTAACAGTGTAGTCATTGAATACATATTTTGTAACATTTGGTCTACACACATAACTATGTTAATGAAATATATCCGGACAGATTCAACTTGCTGGATATAAAAGTTTAAGTTTGATTATTGTTTTAATCTTGTAACATTTTATGCCATTTATGTAATCATTAAAGAAATGTGTCAGTCCAAATTCTGTAATACACTGTGTCTTAAGTTTCTTGATACTTGTAGTGGTTATTTTTCTGTCAACATTTTAATGGTTTTAAGTATACAGCTAAATAGCAGAGGCATAAGGGGAGGATAGGGCGTAAAGAAAGATGTGCCCCCATAAAAATGATCATGAAACAACCAGAACACTTCCTTATGTATATTTAATTTGTATTGCTTGTTGGCTTTTCTCCATGACTAATGTCCTGTTATTTTCTAAATAACATATTACAAATGGTAGCTAATATATGTCTATGACTTTAGATTACATATTAAGATCATTATTAAATGGAGGTAAACATGTTTACAGATGTCAACTTCATGGTCTAGTTTTTTTTATAGAAATTAAAAATATTCTAGAAACAAGTTGTTTAAAAATTTGATGTGAAAATTACCCTCATCCTGGCTCTGTTATTGTGTCTTAGCTTTTTATATTAATGTTGTTACTATTAATTCCTATCATAACATAGCTGTATTCAGTTTTAATCTGAGAGGATTTTATTTATTTATTTAAATTATTCATTGAAATTACAAAGTGTTCACTGATTTAGGACTAAATCACTAATCTGCAACTAATGTGAATTCATTCAAGGATATTTTGCATTATATCTTTGTGATACAACAAGACTGTTGGCACATTAGAACATTCGAGATTTCTGGCACATCTGCACATTCAATATTTTAATTCATTCAGAATACCACTGGAGTTTATTTGGAATAGTTTATACTTCTGGATTTGTGATAGAACTTTTAGGACTATTTGGAATTTAATTCTTAATTATTTCTGTAAGTTCATTTTTAAATTTTCACCTTGTATTCTAGGGAAATAAATTATCTGTTGGTTTTCACTCTTTTCTGTTATTTAGTTCAAGACCACAGTGTAATAACACATTTAAATGGACACCAATTCATGCTCCAATGATTATGTAAACTTTTACGAAGTTTTGTAAACATGGCAACCTTAGTTGACACCATCTTTGATATTTTTATCAGTTGCTGTGATGGATATATTCGAGGTCAGATTAGCACCATTTTCATCTTGGACCAAGCAGACATCACTGGAAGTCTTTTGATGACAACCCCATGTCAATATGACCATCCATACAGAAAGAGAGGTGACATCAATATTTTCAAGACTCATGTCATTGCAGCCATACTGGATGTACAACTAGCACAATTTTCATTTAGAACCAACTAGGTATCATAAGAAATCTACTGGCAACAAATCACTGTTGCTATAGCCATCCATCTGCAAGGAGTAGAGATAACAATAGTTTTAGCCATTATGGTGATCATATTGAGTCCATTTGCATCATTTCCATTTAGGACCAACTAGATACCACAAGAACTCTTCTGATGAAAACCCGCTGTCAAAATGACTTTCCATTAAAGAGGAACAGCAACAAGATTTTCAAGATTGCCATCATGGTGGATATACTGAACATTAGATCAGCACCACTTTAATTTTGGACCAAAAATACATAACAAGAAGTTCTCTTGGTGAAAACACAGTGCTGATATGGCTTTCTGTCGTTTGGGTTTTTTTTAGTAATAATAAAATTGTCAAGATAGCTGCCGAGATAGCCATATGGGCATCAGATGCACACTGTTTCCATTTGACATAATAAGTTTTCTGGTGAAAGCACAATGGTAATTACCAGCCATCAAGGAAAGCAGACATAACAATATTTTCAAGATCTCCATTTTGGCAGCCATATTGACCAAGCATCTAAAAGTACCTATATTCAGGTCAGATTTGCACCACCTTCATTTACAAACAAATAGACATAATAGAAAAGTCTTTAAGTGAAAACTGATATGAACATTCATTCAGAAGTAATTACAACAACATTTTCAAGATGGCCAATGTGGTGTGGTGGCCATAGTGGACATCAGATCTGCACCATTTTTACTTAGAACCAAGTACACATCATAAGAAGTTGGCAGGTAAAACCCAATCTTGATATGACCATCAATTTTGGCAAAGTACCAATAACAAAATGTTTGATGGTCACTGTGGTAGCCATATTAGACATCAGACTGGTACCATTTTATTCAGGACTGACTAAGCATCACAAGATCAAAATCCCAAGTCCATTCAGAAGGAGTAGTCCTAAAATCTTCAACATGGCTGCCGTGGCAATGAATTGAATGTCAGATTGGCACAATTTACATTTAGAATCAACAAGGCAGCACAAGATTATCAAGACGACTGCTGTGCTCTGGCAGGGATCAACAGCCATGTTTTATTGCGAGTTATCAGGCATTTTTATTAATGTCAAAAGAATTTTACATTAGGAACAATTATTACAACAGCCCATTCTTCACTTATTTGTTGTATGACCTGCAAATACATTATTAGTACCCTTTCTATGCCACTCATATAAAAGTGAAACTTTTAATGACTTGAATCTGAAAGTGTTTAATTTGTATCTGAGATTTTACTGTGGACTTTGTATCCTGGTTCACAGGCAGCTGGTAAATATTACAATAGTATGAACAAGTCCAAAATAGTTTGGAGGTTTTTAATGTTCACAGCTGGGGGGAACTGTTAAGAAATAAATTCTTTACACTAAAGCTGTATAATAGTATAGGTAAGACCCAATCACTAAATGGAAACAAATGACCATTTGACATGTGACAGCACAGGGTCTCACTGTAGAGACTGGTATCTATTTAATCATTAACATATCTTACTACCCAGGATCCATGAGAAAAAGCAGAACCAGTCCAAGTAAACATGTCAAATCCCCATGGTGGGAGGGTAATGCCTCAGGGTGCTAACCTCAGATAACTTGTATGATATTGCACCACAACCTGCCAGGCTTGCACTGGTATCTGAGAAACTTGTTTGAAAACAAACAGAAGTAGATAATTAAGCTTTATCATAGTATCAGTGGCAAAACTTACAAAATATATTATCTAGCATAATCCTGGCATGCCAAGAAATTGCAGGAACTGATAAAAGTATTTCAAAACTTCCTGAACTCTGCAGCCCTTATTTACTGAACATGATCCGAAATATCCTCATCACATGACATAATTGGAAGCCATATTTCAGGGTAAGAATTAAACATGAAGAAACATTTAATAAATATTTGCTACCTACTTTAAGATCCAGTTGCAGAAGGTCTTGTCAGGTGGACCAAGTTTCACTTTACTTTACTATTAGCAGTAACAAGATTTTTAGGTCTGTTACTATGGTGGCCATATTGGACACCAGTTTTGGCACCTGTTTTAATTAGGATGAACTAGACATTGTAAGAAGTCTTCTGGTGGAAACACCATTGCAATATTACACTTCATTATGCTGAAGTAGCAATAACAATATTTTCAACATGGCCACTGTGACAGCCATGTTGGAAATTAGAGCACACCATTATCATCTAGGATCAACTAGACCACGAGATGAATTTGTATGTAAAGTTTCATGGCAATCCTCCAAGTAGTTTAGGAGGAATAGTGATAATAAACTAATGGACAGACAGACTAGTAGAGGTAAAAACTTTCTGTAGGACATGCTTATCTTCATCATCATTTTGAAGGCTCTCACAAACAATTCCATAAAATTCCTAAAATCATCTGCTAGAGACTTTACTAGGAAAGTTCAATGATGAATGGCTAACTCTAGTAGTTAATGTTTGACAAGTAAAAGATTTTAGAACACTGATTTTAATACAATGTATTAATTTGTAAGATTCTGTGTGTGTATGTGTGTGTGTGTGTGTGTGTGTGTGTGTGTGAGAGAGAGAGAGAGAGAGAGAGAGAGAGAGAGAGAGAGATTTTAATGCCTCACATGGATGGCAAGGCCATTAACTTGGCCAACCCCCTCCCCCAAGCCTGATAAATTGGTCTCTGCACAAAAATGAAAATATTCAAACTAAAATGTTTCTTGTACATGAGAGTTCAATTTGTGGTTCATGGTTTCTATGATTTAAAAGACAAACACAAAATTTAATTGAAAATAAGAAGAACTTAGTTACAAGATAAGTGTTAATAACAGGAAGAATTAATTAGCATGTATACGGTATGACAGAGGCCAAAACCAGAGTATATTGTATGATTGTGGAATTAACACTCATTTCAATATAATCACTTTGAAAATTCAACAAAATGAACACAAATTGCATATCATATCTGAAAGCCCCATCTTTATTTCTTTGTTAAATTTCTTCCATATTAGAAAATTTTCCTTCTCTTTGACAGAAGGGGGAACTTAAGTGATTATTCAGTTCTAGAGCAGACATTATCAAAATCTCAAACTTTGGTTTTCTTTTAAGTGGGAGCTGCATTAAGGCATTTGTTATTGTTGTTGTGGTAGGGTTTAACGCCATTTTTCAGCACAAGATAGGCTATACATGGCAGCCAGTATAAATGGTGGAGGAAGAACCCATGAAAACCCCGGAAAGAACCACCGACCCATGAGAACTTACTGGCAAGCTTTCTCACATACCCGCATTGGCTGAATCCTAGACTCGAACCCACGCAGACAGAGGTGAGATGGCAGTGATCCGTAACAGTGAGTGCTTTAGATCACTCTGCTACTCGTAGCCCACATTAAGGTATTTACAAACTGATATTATACTGTTAAATGAAATGTTTGACTGTTACTTACAGTATCCACTGTTTTAACTGTTCATAACTTTCATGATTTGTATCAGCCAACACATTCATATTCAAATTTAATAATGAAACTCTAGTTCATGTCATCAGCTTGTTAACAAAAACACGTTTTAATTTTGACTCAGAAAGTCCAATTAAACCTCATCAGCATATGAATTCTGGAACATAATCAAACACTGTCTATAACTGCACATATATCATCACTGGCATAATAAATCAGAAACCATTATTTTGATTTCCTTTTTCATTTTCAAAGATGATTTACTGGCATTTCTACATTTAGATCCTTCTGAGATCTAGATAACAATTTAGTTAACTGCATGCTTTACTCCTTCGTTTAGAACTAATTGCATTTTTAAAAATTCAACAGGATATTTTGTGAACATTGCAAATCACAAACTTATGATACCAGACTGGGTCTGACTTCAATCAAGCCCTCTAAATTTGCATCCGGACAGCTAATTGCTTAGCGACCTGGACTAATTCTGGCTATATTCAATTATCTGGCTCTATATGAGTGAGTGTTCTCGCAGTGATAAAATGCAGTAGAAACTGTCTTGAAAGACCACCCTTTCTGCCACACAATTGTAATCTCTCAAGACAGGTGGCCTCTTAAGACAGGTCATAACACTATATAATCAATAAATGCATTAAGTGAGAATCTGGTCTCTTGAGGCAGGGGGTTCCTCATTGCAGTGTTATTTCAAAACAGGTTTTTCTGTATTAGTATTTCAAATGTGCATGGTGCATCAAGAACTTGTCCAAATAGCACATAGTAACTTTTTATTTATTAAATGCACCATAATAAATGACAGACTTTCTTCATGGCAGGAACAATACTCTGACAACTCTGGACTAGATAATTGTTTTGTTTAATATAAATGTATTAAAATATGTCTTCATAAATTTTTAATCAATTTATTTGCATAAAATATGCAAATAAGCAGACTACTTAGAGCATTGGTCCTTGAACTTTTGACACTGAATAAAATCCTATATTTATTCTAGAAATGCAGCCATATTATAAACTACACATTTAACATTTATCTCCAAGATTTTCAAACACTAATCTAAAGAAATTTCAACATTTTATAAACTGAAAATTGCAATGCTGGCTGTCAGTAAGATCGGAGTAGACCAAATGCTGTTACCTTCTGGAAACAAGAGCTGTATAGTCTGAAAGATAATTTTTAATGTGCCAACATCAACAAAACAGGTCAATCGTGTAAACGCTGGCTCCACATGTATTCAGGACTGAATTTCTCCGTTGGACAAATATGCCCTCTCCCTGTCCATAATTCAGCAAACCTAACATACAGGAAGTTCCAAGGTTACAACGTATCCCAATAACATGTATTTGATGGTTTCCAACAGTGAATAAGTACATTATTATTTGTCTGTGATAGAACATGAAATCACAGAGACAGAAGAAAGTTATCTGTGCCTGGTGAAAATAAAACCATTAACGCTGATTTTATTTCCCCATTTCTAGTATTTTATTTATTTCACTCCTCCAGACTCTAAAAATTGAACAGTATTAATATTACGCAAATGTCTGTGTGTGGGTTGATTGTCTAGGTTTTATAATGTCCTTAAACAGTATTAATATTATGCAAATGTCTGTGTGTGGGTTGATTGTCTAGGTTTTATAATGTCCTTAAACAGTATTAATATTACATAAATGTCTGTGTGTGGGTTGATTGTCTAGGTTTATAATGTCCTTAAACAGTATTAATATTACATAAATGTCTGTGTGTGGGTTGATTGTCTAGGTTTTATAATGTCCTTAAACAGTATTAATATTACACAAATGTCTGTGTGTGGGTTGATTGTCTAGGTTTTATAATGTCCTTAAACAGTATCAATATTACATAAATGTCTGTGTGTGGGTTGATTGTCTAGGTTTTATAATGTCCTTAAACAGTATTAATATTACGCAAATGTCTGTGTGTGGGTTGATTGTCTAGGTTTTATAATGTCCTTAAACAGTATTAATATTACATAAATGTCTGCGTGTGGGTTGATTGTCTAGGTTTTATAATGTCCTTAAACAGTATTAATATTACGCAAATGTCTGTGTGTGGGTTGATTGTCTAGGTTTTATAATGTCCTTAAACAGTATTAATATTATGCAAATGTCTGTGTGTGGGTTGATTGTCTAGGTTTTATAATGTCCTTAAACAGTATTAATATTACATAAATGTCTGCGTGTGGGTTGATTGTCTAGGTTTATAATGTCCTTAATACATATATCTTTATACATATTGACTTTTCTTCATCACAGTGAGGTAGAATGCTCTGGACAGTTATGCAGGTGTGAAAGGTCAGATAATATTCCCAATAAAAAACATAGAAATTAATACAAAAAAACACATCATAGGGGATGTCACATTAATCAGGAGCTATCAAACATTTGCAATATTGTATTGAACTCTACAATACGTAGACTATTTATCTTCTCAGACACAGCAATTAACACATAATTTGGAACTTTAATAAACCCCAAAAAAATCAAATCATCAAGTATTTACAGTCAACTTTTCCAAGCAGCACTGCTTTAGTCGCATGACTGTTAAAACAGCATTAGTATTCAACTGTCTATTCAGCTATTTGATTCTTTGACCTATGACCTCAAGAACAACTTGGACCGCAATGTTCGGATCAGGTCACCATGCAATATAAAAAAGTATGGTGTCCAGTTTGTAAACACTAAATTTGTTTTATGCACTGGCATTTTAAAGTTCTAAATGTTATCAATAAAAATATAATTATCTACTTATCCAAATCTGGCAGGTGGGATTCAATACAACATGGCTTGATTTTGCTTGCACCTATTTAAAATGACTATCATTGCTGCCACTGCATGGTTTCAGTGATGCCAGTAGGTAATACACTCTGACCTTGCACCCCAACTGTCCAAATATGTAAACTGGGGTGGGAAAGGTCAGAGGAAACAAGGACTAATTGTACATACAATAATTACTTTCTTTAATTTTCCCCATCCCTATGTTGGATTTCAGTGCAAAAATAAGTCTCATAGACACTGGCCAGCTGATGCAATTACTAAGCCAGTCCATATCCATCCATTCTAATTTTTGGAAAAGTATTGTTTGTCTGCCTGGCTTGTAGGTTTGGCTAATGAATTCTTCCCAGGAAGAGTGGTTTCAATATTATAATCATTTTCTGATAAACAAGGGTTATTCTTGTTGATGGGGGATGGGGTTGCGAGGTGGTGGTCCTGAGTATCAGATTCATTACTGTATATACTCACTTTTAAGTCGAGTCCAAATGCAAACAAAGACCCTCATCAGTGGTATGCATAATGCACCTGCAGATCTGGGTCTATGTTGTTTATTCTACTCGCTACTCCTAACAAACTGCACAGAGCCAGATCTGCCGGAGCATTATGCTATGTCAGATCCTAGTCAGTGCAGTTTGCAGTTGGATTCGACTTATAAGCGAGTGTATTACTTTGACCAATGAGAATGAAGCACAAAGTAAACATGGTAAATCTTAAACTTGGATAATCCACACAATTTGCAACAGAATCTCAGTTTTGCAACAATATCAAAGACACTTTATATAAACCAGGGGTCGGCAACCTACAGCACGCGTGTCACAAGGTGGCACGTCAAGAGGTTTTGTGTGGCATGTGAAAGGCAGCCAAAAATCTCGATTTTAACAGTGTAACTCTCTTACTGGTGGCACGCACTAGTTCATTTTGTAATTAATCTAGAAAAAGTGGCACGCTATTTAAAATAGGCTGCCAACTCCTGGTATAAAACATTCAGACATTCCATCTATACTTACTTACAAGTCAAGTCCAACTGCAGACAACATAGATCCTGATCTACTGTAGCATAATGCACCTGCAGATCGTGGTCTATGTTGTTTGTTCTACTGATTACTCCTAACAATTGCACAGACCTTTATCTGCCAGAGCATTATGCGATGACAGATCTGGGTCTGTGCAATTTGCAGTTGGACTCGTCTTATAAGCGAGTACAGATGGTAGTTAACACTGATCTGCAAGCAGTAATGAGAATATGAAGTACATGTACTTTCCAAAATACATCTTATCTCATAAGGGTTAAACCTCTTGTTACTGAAATGAACTGCTATCAACCAAGATCTCTTTGAAGAATACACCTGTTGGGATCAGGTCTTGTTTTTTAAGAGCAATCCTAACAGTTTCTGCACATGTAGATGATTAAAAATTAGGGGAAACAAGAACATATATTGCCATTGCACATGTACCAGCAGGTGCCATATCTCTGTTCCAACATTTCCAAGTATTCTACTGTCCATGTGGCCTCAGTTTATCTCCATTGCTGTACACAAAATAAAGGCAATTAGGGACTGGCCAGTTAACTGGAGAGGGAGTAAGGGAAGGTGGGGGAATCAATGGGAATTATTTTGTTTGTGAATCTTTGGGCCTTATTAACAGGTACAGTACAAAATATGCCTTCAGAGTCACTTGTATCATGCAATCACCTGTCTTAATCAGTTTTGCCAAGTCCTATAGACCAAATTAATAACACCACTTTACTCACTTCCCAGTTGTGACTGCTTAAAACATATATATATATATATATATATATATATATATATATATATATATATATATATATATATATATAGTACCTACAGTGCTTAAGACAGATTTAAATAAATACATGGTTCCCACGCTTTTCTAAAGATAAATTTCCAGGTTATTTCCAGGGTTTTTCCATGATGAAATTAATTTTTCAAGGTTCACATATGACCATTACTGAATAGAATTAAAATGCATTTTAGACCATAAAATATTCATTAAATCTAAAGATGTTTCTCTTCCAAGACTCTCCATAGCATCTAAGTCAGAAAAGATGATCATGTACAAAACCAAAAACATCACACGAAACAAGTTTGACTATATTCCTATAATTTGGCATGTAAAGTCATTTCAATGTACACAATACAATTTCTGAAATTACTTTGCTGACCTGAATTATGTTGCTATGTGGAAACAACATAATGAACATAAATTAGTTTTGTTTTCTTTCCAACCTTTAATTCTAAAGAATTCTAAAGCAATATATATGCATGCTACATCAACTTAACATTTCCTGTCACAGTATCCAAAAAACAAAACAGTAAAAGCAGAGTATTTGAATCTTATCTTGTAACGAAAAAAGTTTAACCCTGAATTTATGTGTGCCAGTAAAATCCCAAACAAGATTTTTCAAACAACCTACACTCCTTAAGACAATTTGATTAAAAATCCATCATTAAAACAATTTTACAAAAGGATTGATTTAAATTTTGATAAAAGACCTTCAGAATTATACATTGCTGTATAAACAAGGACTGAACTTTCTGTAAAATCAACTTGTCTTCTTGTGATTCGATAAACCAGTCCCCAAACCTTTACTGATACAGGGGCTCCTATCGTTTTTTAAAATAAAAAACAAGGGACGACAATTCCTCATTTCTCAAGTGTTCTATTCAAGTCTGCAAATAACGTTTCAAGCTACATCTCACTGTGTAACAGATTCGCACCAAAATTCATCTCAGAGAGTCGACATTTTTGGACAATAAATTTGGCTTAAAATGAATAGCAGTCCATTTTCTAATCCGGGTTTCCTCTGAATATTCCACCCCATTTTCACATTTAGACAGTTAGGTTGGGGTGTGGGGTCAGAGCAACTGCATATTGAAAATTTAGAATTTGCCGCCACCGTGTGGTAGTGGCATATGGTAGTTGCTTACCAGCGGGCCTAGCAAATTTAAAAGATGTTATAATGACTTATAACTGCATGAAATCGATAGGAAAATGATTTATTTTCTCAGAAATGGCAAGTACTATATTCTTTATGTCTTTAATCCGCTGACAGACCAGACTCAACTACAACATATATGAAACCTGACCCTGTGATCACCATTTGCATTACTAGTCACATGACTTCACAAATCTCAAACAACTACATGGGAAGTCCAATAGTCACATGATATCAACAACAAGCTCCATTTTAATGCTGTTGTACAAAAATTAAATTATATTAAATGAAAGTCAGATACCTTTTGTAAAAACCAGAAAGAACATATAATTCTCAACATATTTATTTCGAGAACAACAAGAAACCTGTCGCTATTGCAGCAATCTGGCCAGTCAGATTCACCAATCACCAATCAGATTCATCAATCATGTGATACAACAAAACCCCAGTAGTTGTTCACAGAATAAATGTAAAGAAATTTGTGTTCTTTCCTTTTTGTGTTTTTATTACAACCAGTATACAACTTTTATTTAATGTTTTATTTTTTCTATAATATTTGAAAATGTGGGTTGTGAGATTTGTGACTAGCAATGCAAATCCAAGTACCTGGTCAAATTTCATGAATGCCGTTGTTTTATCTTGTCTTTCAGCAGATTAAAGACATAAGGATTTTAATACTCTCAATTTCTGAGAAAATAAATAATTTTCATATCGATTTCATCCAGGTATGACTGGATTTAACAAAGAATTTAACAAAGGCCATCTGGTAAGTGGCTATGCTTTACTGCCACCATGTTGGCCTCTTGTGATGATAGACAGGTTTTCATACCTTCCAAGTAAGTAAAATATGGATGTCAAGCAGTCTGTGGAAAAAATCTACTAGACGAATCTAATGCACTGATTGTTTGGACTGACTTAACACATGTGTACGGCAAAAGATCCATACTGCAACCTCCTAATATTCTGGTTAGAACTCAAATAAATTTAACTCTAGATCAGTTCAGTTATGACTCAATTACCTAATTGTTTTGGGCATCAATTCATGGCAGAAAATTCCCAGGTTTTTCCCCCGACTTTCATCAATATTTTAAAAATTCAAGGACTTTTCACGGT
The DNA here is from genome assembly GCA_016617855.1 of Megalonaias nervosa. NCBI lineage: Eukaryota > Metazoa > Mollusca > Bivalvia > Unionida > Unionidae > Megalonaias > Megalonaias nervosa. The sequence goes on from JAECUM010002136.1 coordinate 39,473, forward strand.
CAGGAAAAAAATTATCATTTCTCCTGACTTTTCCCTGATTTCCAGGTAGCGTGGGAACCCTGTATATATGTATGTAGTAGCTACTGTGAACTACAATGTAATGGTTCAACATCAGCACAAAATTAACAGTACAATATAATAAAATAATTACAACACAAAATTACCAATAACCTTTACGTCCGGTCCAACTGCAAACAACACAGACCTTGATCTGCCACTGCATAATGTGTCATTACATGTGGGTCTATATTGTTTGTTTACTTATTAGTTCTAACAAGCTGCATAGACCCAGATCTGCTGGCATATAATGTAATAGCAGATCTGGATCTCAGATGCGAGTCTGCAGTAAGATTCAATTATTATGACAGTATATACTGTATTCTTTTTTCACAGGATTTAAGGACAGACTAACTGACTTGACTGATGGAATATGATATTCATCTAAAACTGTGGTTCTTAAACTCTTTTGGGCGGCAACCCAGATAAGGTCTGTGGCGTTAGCCTTGTGACCCAATGAACAATAAAAAACCACTTGAGAATGAAATTTCTAATTATTATGGCTGATCTTGGCAACTCATTCAAAATAGCATGGTGACCCAGTTTTGTGTTGTGACCAATGGATTTAACCAGTGATCTAGAAGCCATTAAAATTACATATCAAAAATATTTTTTCAGTGACTTCTTAAAAATTCCTGTTCTTAAAATATAAAGGTGCATGGATAGAATTCTCAATTTTCATAGGAAGCTATTTTTACATATCTGTATGTCTACATAACATACCATATGTACTCATATATTGAGTCGAACTACAAACTGCACAGACCCAGATCTGCCATTTCACAATGCACCTTCATATCTGGGTCTAACCAGTTTGCTAGGAACAAACAACACAGACCCTGATCCGCTGTCTATGTCAGGGTGTATGTTTTACGCAGTTGGACTAGACTTATAAATGAGTACATACAGTACAACTCTCAGTTATTTAGCTAATCAAGTCTCTCTCTCTCTCTAAAACTACTACAATTAGCAACAACTAAATGGACTGAAACTCTAAAGAGAATATAAGTGGCTATGAATTTTTTAATTATGCCCTTGTATAACACTATGCCATGCAGTAAATGTAAAAACACTAGGTTGGGTACATTATTTTGAAGTGAAGTGGTCTCGGTAAAACACAGGACTCAGGACTCCTCTACTTCCTCTATTCCAACAACAAGCCCCCATCTCAAATTTTCTGCTTAAATTAACAACCAAAATATTACTTTTAAAAAATACTGTGTTTGCTCCTGCTGTTTTGATTGTAGCGGAATATTATGTACATGTAACTATGAACCCAATCGATCATAACAAGAATGTGCCAGCATATATGAGTCTGTGCTTTTATTTCTTTTATTTCTTTCTGAGCAGAGTCTATTCTAGAACTTAAAAATACAGGGACATTCCATCTCAATTTGATTTTTTTTAAAATTTGTAAATTGTTTAAATATAGAAGAGATTTAACAAAGCTAACAAGTAGGGCTTGCATGAATAATTTGAGATTTTCAAGCAATTGGTTGATTTTCACTGCTATGTTTTTAAAAATTAGTAAATACTGCATGATTCAGAAAAGGCACTGTGTTTTAGTAACAGGATTGACCCTGATCTGTCAGTACATCATGTCACAACAGATCAGGGTGCATGGTGTTCATTGTTTGATACATATATAAACTATTAAAGTGACTGCATGATCCAGAGCTTCAACAGTGACAGAAAGCTTATCTCAATGTCTCTATGCTAAATAAAGTGTACCCAATGAACTGCACAAATCTGCCATTTACTCAGTTTTGCTGTTACTGCATGAAAATTAAAACCTTATATTAAGTTATCATTAACTACCGGTAGTCATAGTATTTCCCTTCCATGGTTTTCTGCCATTTGTTCCATTTATTTTGATATCATTTATCCCCCACAATGCTAATATTATGCTTTTAAAAACTAGAACAAATGTGCACCTCCTACTGTTTCTAATAACAGAACGGTATGACAACTTTTGTACCTAGTTATTTTTAAAAAAACTCAAGTACAACAAAACTACCTTAAATTGGACTTGTAACCCAGTCTACTCTGTACACTGCTTTTTTAATCCAACATCATTTTATTTTCATAACCCAGTCTACTCACTGCTTTTTTAATCCAACCACCTTATATTTTTATAACCCAGTCTACTCTGTACACTGCTTCTTTAATCCAACCTCCTTACATATTTTATAACCCAGTCTACTCTGCACACTGCTTTTCTAATCCAACATCATATTTTTCATAACCCAGTCTACTCTGTATGCTGCTTTTTTAATCAAACTACATTATATTTTTCATAAACCAGTCTACTCTGTACACTGCCATTTTTAATTAAACCTCATTATATTTTTCATGACCCAGTCTACTCTCAACTCTGTATACTGCTTTTTTAATCAAACCTCATTATATTTTTCATAACCCAGTCCACTCTGTACACTGCTTTTTTAATTAAACCACAGTATATTTTTCATAAACCAGTCTACTCTGTACACTGCTTTTTTTAATCAAACCTCCTTATATTTTTCATAACCCAGTCTACTCTGTACACTGCTTTTTTAATCAAACCTCATATTTTTTATAACCCAGTCTACTTTGTATACTGCTTTTTTAATCAAACCTCTTTATATTTTTCATAACCCAGTCTACTCTGTATACTGCTTTTTTAATCAAACCCTCATTATATTTTTCATAACCCAGTCTACTCTGTACACTTTTTTTAATCAAACCTCTTTATACTGGCCACTTCTAATCTTCAAAGTGCTTGGTTTAGAGAAGCCTTGTATTTCCATTATTTCCAGTTCTTGCAATTATTAAAATAAATTTGCACTGTGTAGTAAAATTAATTATCACAAGTTCAACAAATATATGCATTTGGCACATTCTTTCATCAAAAACTGGATAACTATATATGAACCACTACTGGTATACCATATTTATCCAATGATATGCCCATCCTTGGCCCACCCACATTTTTCACAAAATTTGCAAAATGTTTTTAGCAAATATTTACCAAGGATTTCACTGTATGGTAATATTAGCTCCACCACCACCCCCTTGGACCAATTGATAAGGCTCCCCCTCGACCCATTTTATTATATGGCAGAAATACTGTATTCCAATAACCTATCAAAACAAAATCTACCAAGTCTAAACATAATATGTCTAAAAGCATGAGGAAGAAGGATAACTGGTACAGAAAATACTGTGTCAGTCTACTTTGATTTGAAGAGGTTTTGGTGTAGACAAAATCAATATTTCCAATTTAATATAAAATTGCTTTTTCCTTTGAAAACAAGGAATAATGATGAAATTATTCTAAATCTCAGACTTACGGTGTAAACGAATGTGCGAGCATTTTTTCTGACAATCTCTAAATTTCTGCCATAGTGGCCCAACAAAGATGGCTATTAAAAAGAAATATTCTCCCCTCCATAACTGTAGGGTGTTTATCTGATCTTTATGTTTAAAGCAGTATGATTGATTCTGGTCTCTTGATGTAGATATAAGTATTCTGGCACCTCTCTTGATATCCATGGGGAATGGCTCCTTTATGACTGGACGTTTATTGTACATGCCTGCTTGAGGGAGGACATGATTATGTATATGGTGACCCAAGATCTGCTGAGGGAGTTTAGTTTTTGTCTAACTTTAAAGAGAAATTGTAATTTACTTTTGTAGTTTTTAATAAAAACTTGTTTAGGTTGCCACATATGTAATGTAGTTTATCCCATTACCAAGGGAGAAAATGAGAATCATGCAAAGCAACAGGCATACCTGTTGATGTAGAGTGGTATATTGGAGAAAACTGGATTATAATCAGAAACCAGGTAAACAAGGTGACCACAAAAAGTTTCACAAAAATAAAAATGCACAAAAATTCACACAAAAAATCCAAACTCTGTTGCATAAAAATCCTTTTCTTTAACAAACAAGAAGTCAACACAAGCTAATCTTCTCCCTAAACACCTATGCAACATAGCATAATCACATGTATTTTAATATTATAATCGACATGTGATACATATCTAACAACATAGATCAGTCAATTTAATATTTAATGGGTGAATTTAGTACTGCATAAATTCTGTAATGTGTAAAGAAATTCCACAATCTGTAATTACAAAAAAAATCTTCAACATGACCAAGTCTGCCCCACATTCACCCACTCAGTGAAATATCCAGAATCTGCAGAAGTCAGTGTGTGAGATCACCCTGAGTAACACACTTGATTTACACCCCTGCAGTCTTGAGAACAATCACTGTGCTGAAAACAATATAAAGGAATTGGTCAACAGTCCATGTGAAAGGCTCTGACCTTTAACCCAAATATTAATTGTTGTGGCCTAAGCCAGTGGTTCCCTATCCCCTGGACATGATCCAAACCAGGGTTGCAAGGACATTCTGGAGGGTTGCCAGGATTTTTTTTAGGGTGGTCACATTTATCAAAATGCTGGTCCCGAGGCTCAGAAAAACCATGTTTTAGCTTTGTAGCCAAAAGTGGTTGGGTACCAATGACCTAAGCAGAGATTTAAAATTGACAGGAACACTTTATAAGAGCAAAGATGCCAGCAGTTTCAAGTAAGTTGTGTCACAGTCCTAAAAATTGTATCAATTCATGGTCAGGCCCAGGTTCATGGTTTATTTTGGCTTCTACAGTTGCCTGTAGGTTCTCCAATTTCTTTCACCTCAGGGTGAACTGGTGAATGAGCTTCTATCACCACCCAGACAAGACTATCAACAGTACCTGATAAAACTTGTTATATTTGAGTATTATCTGCAAGATGAAGATAGTAATTTATTATCAGTTAAGTTTAATACTATGGGAGGCCAAAAATGTTAATACAAGATGCATTGTGCAGCGCTCAATAACAAAAAGACATGAAGTTAAAAGGAAGGAGGAGTTCGAAAATGCTCAGCCATTCAAAAGAAAAAAAAATTATCAGAGTAAAAAAAAAAAATCTAACCTGAAGAAGCAACCATTTCTATACAGCTGCCAATCATCAGTATACACTGACTTCTACAGTCTAATGTTGTTAATCCACTCTACATTTATCCAGCTGTGATCCTCATGATGAAGAGACAAATGAGACAATTTTTCTGTAGTGGTCAAATGAAATCAAATTCACTGCACAAGTAGACAAATCAAACTTGTCTTATGTTTTCTCTGTGACCAATTGTGCTAAATTAACAAAAATTTAGGCTATGCTGTGTTCAGAGGCCATTGTCTCTCAACTGAACCATTTTTTCAGTACACTCCTTGTATTCTTTTGTACAAGTGAGAATCAACTTCAAACAGGTTCTGATTTGATGTGTCATAATGCATTGGAAGACCTGGAGCTATGTAGTTTGTTAGGATTAACAATTAGAACAGGCACTATAGGCTCTAATAAGCCAGTGCATTATGAAATGGCAGATCAGGGTCTTTCTTGTTTGCAGTTAGACCTGACACTTAAAGTGAGTACCATCTATACTCGCTTATAGGTCCAGTCAAACTGCAAACAACAAAAGTCCTCATCTGCCATCACACAATGTACCTGCAAATCAGGATCTACGTTGTTCAATTTACTGATTACTCCAAACTGCACAGACCTAGATCTGCCAGCACATTATATGAAGGCAGATCTATGTCTGTGTAGTTTGCATTTGAACTCAACTTATAAGCTAGTATATATGGTATATATGGTGGTTCACATGGGTGACCTTCACAAATAGGATTAACCATGATCCAGTGGCAAGGTATAGCACTAAGATGTTAAAGTCTACGTTATTTTGAATAATTGATTTTAGATCTATCTGGGACAGTGATGGTAGATAGCCATAAAGTACATATTAATAGCCATTTTTATGGCCAAGTTCACTGTTTACAGCATGGTTCAGACAAAGGATAAGATCTATATTTCTGTTGTAAATATGGTTAACAGTGGTAAATATCCTCTGATTTTGGATTAAAAGGAAGAGTTTCTTTTTACTGCAAGAAACAATTGGCCATCAAAGGCTAAATTGTCAAGCTAAAAGCATTTTGCTGTATTACAGAAGTCTGATGGTGTTTCTAAGGGAGTGATAGGAGATTCACCAATTAAGTCACATCATTTTTCAATGTACCATATATACTCACCTATAAGTCAAGTCCAACTGCACAGACCCAGAACTGCTCTCACATAATGTGCTGACAGATCTTGGTCTATGCAGTATGATAGGAATTTTCATTAGAACAAACAAGTAGACCCTGATCTGCCAGCACATTATGCAATACCAAATCATGGTCTACTTTGTTCACAGTTGGACTTGCACCCGTGTATATACATTACAAAAATATAAAACCATCTGAGTATTTCTGTTATTATCAGAAACCAATAGTTTGGTATTACTGAAGCACAATACCAATAGTCTGGTAGGACAAAACCAATAATCTGATTCTACTAAAACCGATAGTTTGGCATTACTGTAGGATAAAACCGAAACTGTAGTTTAGGACACAATCAATAGTTTGACATCACTGTAGGATACAACCAGTACTTTGGCATTAATGTAGGATAAAACCGAAACTGTAGTTTAGGACACAATCAATAGTTTGACATTACTGTAGGATACAACCGATAGTTTGGCATTACTGTAGGATACAACCAATTGTCTGGCATTACTGTAAGACAACAAAATTGATACAATACTTTTGTAAGAATAGTGCAAATCTCTTCTTGATTTAAAGTCACGCAGCTCAAGCTTGCTTCTTTTTTGTACAAATCAACAGGTAAACAAACTGAAGGAATAAAAATGGTCCAACAGATCAGGATGGTCAATGCGAAAGCTGCATATGCCAGCCTCCATCAATCCAGAACCTCAAACAATATAGCAAAATAAGATAATACTGGAAATATTGCATTAGATACATACATAACAATCTTTGCATATAGTGCACATTTGGGATACATCTGTGATTATCTATATCAGTTTCCTTAAAAAAAAAAATTCTGCCAAGTAACAAAAATATATCGCAAAGGACAGGAAATGAATCTGGTCCAATTATGCTTTTGCATTATCCAAGTTTGTCAGATTGGCAATAAATTATCACTTCTGTCTAGTACATCAATAAACTAGCATCCTGTGTGGTCAGCTTAGTTATAATAATACCTCATAGAATTCTGTTAGTGAAGACAGCCTGTAATAATGATAGGTAATTATCAGCAGGGCGATAACTGATCTTGCACTTTCAAAGTCAAAATTTAAACAGTCTGCACATAAATCTCACATACAAGACTAGGTACAGTTTATTATAAAAAAGAGCCTAGAATATAACTCGCCTTTTTTCACAGTCAGTCATTTTCTTGATTTTTCTTCTGTCATTTGTTTTATTTATTTTAGTTCCCTTGCTTGCCAACTACATCTTCTAAACACCCTATCATTCTTTTTGTGACCGATCACACTGTATTTACCGCCATTAAGACTTCTGCATGCACTTAATTTACGGTAAATAGTCAAAGAAAAACCTGCTTGATCTTTATACCTTTATTTAAATTATGTTCACCTTCAAATTTAACACTTTGACCCTGAACGAATGAGACAGAAATAAAAATATCATAATGCAACTGCATGTAACTAAGTTTCACTTAAAAAGCCGATTCTTCCCGTCTTTACATTGGCCTTTGTAAAGTCATATAATACAGCTGATGTCTTGTACCTCTGGGATATTATTTCCTTTTTGACCTGAAATGGGGGGTAGGATACAAAGTTTTCTTGTACTTCTGACTGAATCTAAGTACATCTGATTCAATCAGTCTATCATATAGTAGAGACGTTGAAGATGTTGCTTTTCATTGCCTGTTTCACTCGCACATGATCAGATGAGTAAATGAGTTTATGGGTTAGGGGAAGAGGGCTTATTGGAACCATGCTTGTTTGCCTCAAGGTCCTTTTATCATCCTAAACTCAACCTCACCCTATTTTTTCCAAAGGTTCATTTGTCTGTGTGCTACAAGAATAAATCTGCCTTCAGGTCGGAAGACAGGAAGCCCAACATCAGACACAAACTCGAATTCCATGAACAGGGTCTCAAAAAATCTTACTTTGCCTGTTTTTTTTTTAAATGCAGTTAGAATGTCTACAGTATTTGGCATCTTTCCTCACTAATACCCTTTACTTCAATCTATCATGAATTGTTCTTAAGTCATAAACCCATGAACAAGGGTACTATCTCAAGATACAAAAAGCCAGCATTCAGGGATAATGAATTTATACACACTTCTGTTATAATGCACTCAAACATGTAAGAAAACAATCAAGCTGAAATGTGACCCTGGTATTAACAAATAACACTGCTTTATCACCCATAGATTTAAGAATGGATAATCTCCTATCTGATTTTGAAAAAGACATTCCCCACCATACAACAGAACCATCAGGTTCTCCACAGCATGATAGGAGTCACTCATTGATCAAGACTGGAGCCAGTAAAGCCAATTGATCTACCGCAGGCCACTTTAGTGAGCCATCTTATCCGACCTGCAGACTAATTTATGTAACCATTTGACATTCACAGGTATAAAAACCAACCGTATATAAACCCAAAGTGAAAGATGCAACTTAAAAACCTATGCCAATATTTACTGAGAATACGTGATACTCAACTATTTCCCTAACCAAACCCTGGCTTTAAGAAGTCCTGAGCTGAAGCAGTGGATGTCTTGCCTGCCCACCTAATGCTAATAAAACATGGATCAGAAAGGATCTTCAAAATAAAAATAAAAAACACTGGGCTCAACAAATGCATTAAAAATATAAGCATTTTAAACTCTCAGAGTAAGAATGGTTAACATCAATTTTCTTCTTACTGTCCAAATGATATCCTCTGGCTAATATGCCCAAAGATGGGAACCAGTATTCCCTTAAGTACATAACATGAATGACAAGTGTCCAGATCATTTTTATACAGACAAGTTCAGGGCTGGAAATCAGCAGTGGTCTGTCAGCCTGAGATTAGCAAATTTTGTTTTGGACTAGTAGCTTGAATAATATCAAAAACCTGATGGTTAGTTAATCTCCGATGTACCTGACATTGATTTGTGGGAAGGTCTAGTTAAGATTCACCAGTCCTTCTGGTCACAAAGAAATTTATGTTAAATTTGGGACCTGATGTGGCAATCTGATTAAAATCAGATCTCCACTTTCCTACGTGAAGATCTAATAGCATTCACTTAGGGTTCATGTTCTGGTGACCACTGTATTAGCCAATGGAAATGCAGCTTTCAGAAATCTGAAAGTGAACCAAATTGTTTGGCACACACTGATGCTCTTCAGCCATACTGCTCAGTCTCCCAAACATAAAGATATAAGAATTCATCTGATTGGCTTATAAAGTTAGCTATTATGGCAGTACTTAGGTCACAAGAACATGACCCCTAAGCGGTCACTGTGAGATCTTCATGTAGGACAGTGGAGGTCAGATTTTTATCATTTTGGATGTTGTGGAGAATAGGAAAAATCCTGGTTATACATCTAGTTAAATTTCTAAAATGTTTAGCCCTGTCAGAGGGTTTGAAATACATGTACAAGACAAAACTGCTACTTAATTATACTAAATTCTGAAGAGTTTTAGAAATTTCGCAAAAATGAAGACCATTCTGAATAGAAAACTTTTAATAAATTAGAATGATAGAAATAATGAAAACACCAATAAGCTAAACAAACAGATATTTTCTATTTTAATTTTATACGCCTGTTCAATACAAAAACAATTACTGAAATTATTTTTTATCATGAATTCACATTCAAGATCTTCAGTAATTTCATCCGAATGATTACCAATGGGAAATAAAGTGCAACAAATCAATGGTAACTTATCCATTCACCCTCAAAACGTAGCCACCTAGTCCAATTTAGTTTATAGCCCCAAAATTGCTTCCATGGACACCAAGAAAAGGATGGAACAAAACATGGGGCTTACCCCCCATACCAATGCAAAGCATTTGTAGATTCAGAATTGATGTTCTATAGAAGTTGAGATGGACTACAATATCAATACGTATGGTAATAAAAGTTGACAAATAGACCAATATTACAGAAGGACTTGATTGTGTCGACTTTACAAGAGTATCAGGTACCAAGTAGGTAAACAGCGACTGTACAAGAGTATCAGGTACCAAGTATGTAAACAGCGGTGGTGTGCAAGGTGTAAATTCCTCTCAGCAATAGACACGTTGTCTACACAGCAGCCAACCCTGCTAACCCTCTTCTAGCACATAACAGACTGGTACTCCAACATCAATGTAGTCACATAGTTACCTTACAAATATCCAATCCATCCTGCAGTAGCCAAGATGGCTGGCAAAAATAAAACTGTCTGCTGCTCTTTACTTAATCATACAAATCTAAAGTACATATCATTTTCCTCACTCTAAACACATTATTTATCTTTCAACTTGCAATATTTTTATTAACCTGAATTATTTTGAGGAAAAAATTCAAGCTTCAAATGCAAGATGTCTTTAATGTCATGAAACAAGATCAACAACTTGATGAGGTGTGTGTGTAGTCCTGGGATATTCTAGAGAAAAAATATTACAGCCCTCAAATAACTTGAACAAAATATTCACAGAAAACAATCTATTACTTGAAACAACTTACCTTAAGTAAAATTTTTTTAAAATAGCATTACTCTATAGAAAATCCCAGATACCACCTCCCTCCTTACATTGTCGGCCCCAAACATGGCCAATAGTTACCTATTACAAGATCAATGCCCCAGGAAATACACATTGATAATTTGCCTTCCACAGAAATTTCTTCAAAGTTGTTGATTGCCCACTTTATGACAACAATTGTTTCAAGGTTTCTTTTTTTGTGACTTCATCCATATTTTATGGCAAATCAACATAATTTGTCTAATACTGAATGGCCTTCAGGCCAGGATGGTTGTTGTCCAAGCTGGTGAAATTCTATTGAGCAATTTTGTCTACATCTTATGTTTTTATTAACATTGTCCATATACTTTGTATGAATACATAAGACATTAAGGCTATGACAGTTTCTGTAAACCTGGTTCAATTCTGTAAAGCAGTTTTTGAGATGTTTTTAAAGCTTTTCCAGTTTAGTAACAATGGTTATATTTGATTGCACACTGGCATCATTTGTATGTATATAAAATTAACATGCCCTCTATGCCTGGATGCTTTCATTAAAATTCGGTCTAATTTTCTCCAGTAGTTTTAGACAAGTTGTTTAGAGATTTATATTTTTTTTTGTGTAATGGCATCATTTGGACAAACTTCAAGCCCTCCAGAACATAAAACATTCCCTCAAAAAGTGACAGCAGCCATCTTGGTAACAGACTGGCATCATTTGTATAAATTGAAATGTCAGGGTACTTTCTGTCAAATTTTGTCATATTCTGTCATATTCTGTCAAATTCTGTTAAATGTTGTCATATTCTGTTGAGCATTTGTTTTAGAAGTTCTGATTTCTTGCAGTGACAGACCTATTTGATGGTAGTTCTGCATCATTTCTACAAAGTTTAAAGCCATTCTTGCACAATTAGGTTGAAATCTGCTCAGGTTTTGAAACAAGGTTTAAAACAAATGTTGATTGACAACAGACACTAGAGAACACAAGCTTGATGAAAGGCCATACCAAAGCACACTTGCTCATAATGTAAAAATGTAGTATTTTGGATTCAGTCAGAATTTTTCCAACCCAAATATGGACTCCATAATGGAGTAAAGTCAAGTTTTGTGAACAATCGACCTAAATTCTGTTCAATCCCTTCCTAGGATCAGTCTTAAAGCTCATTTATTATCTTAAACCTTTAGGTACATATTACATTGCACAGGCAACCAACCATATTATCAACATTAGGCTATGCCTTAGATTGCAGGGGGCATCTAATCATGAAAATAAATAAAAAACATTAGATAACAGATAGCTCAAATTTGTCTTTATACTAGACAGATTCTCAGCAAAAAGAAAAGTATTTTAGATTCATTTCCATGTGTCAAAACAAGCTGTTATGGTATAAGTCACTTAGCTACTAGTTTAGAAACTGAGAACATGGCAAAAACTTCACCACTGTAATTGGAACTGCCAGGTGTTACATGTATTTCCTAACTTTTAAAATTAAAACTCTTGTTTGTGAAGGAAGTGCTGGTAAATTAATCTGCAGTGACAAAGATTATATAAATAAAGCTTTATTGCCTGAGATTAACCTTACAGTATTTCTCCTATTAAAACATCAAGGTGACTGCCAAGTACAGCATTGATCCTAGTATAAGACAAAGGTGCATCTGGTGCTCAGCATTTCTTCTATTATAACACCAAGGTGCCCACTGTGCACATTATTTCTTCCACCATTATTCTAAGACTAACGTATCTGCCAAGACCAAGGTACCCACCACAAACATTATTTCTTCTATTACAAGACCAAAGTGCCCATCAAATACAGTATTTCTCCTATTGTAAATCCAAGGTGCCCACAACAAACAGCATTTCTCTCATTATTAGACCAAGGTGCCCATCATGTACAGTCTTCTCCTATAACAAGGCATAGGGACCTGCCATGAGCAGTATTTCTCTTACTAACAGACCTAGGTACCTGTCATGAGCAGTATTTCTCTTACTAACAGACCTAGGTACCTGCCATGAGCAGTATTTCTCTTACTAACAGACCTAGGTACCTGTCATGAGCAATATTTCTCTTACTAATAGACCTAGGTACCTGTCATGAGCAGTATTTCTTCTATTACAGGACCCAGGAGCCTGCAATGCATGGTACATGTATTTCTATTATTAGACCTGAAAGGTGCACTGTCATTTACAGTATTTCCCTATCATAACCCCATGGTGCCCACCAGGTAAATTGCTTGCAATTGAAGGTGTGTGTGGAATTAAGTTTGCCAAAGCTTCCCCTGGGTCGGTGGTTCTCTCCAGGATTTTTCCGTGTTCTCCACCAAATATACTAGCTGCCATGTATACTCATCTTGTGCTGAAAAATGGCATTAAACCCATAAAGCCACAAAATGATCTGCCAAAATTAACTGAAAGTGCGGGACAGTTTAGACCTATTTCTGGAGAAAAAAAACCCAATACTCTGATTAAAAATTAAGATTACTCAGACACAGATGCTGAATCCATTAAATCATTTTGGTGAAAGTTTGCAGAAAGCTCAAAATTATTTGGAAATTGATAAAAACCAGGTTGAAAATAATGTACATAAAATAAATGTTATCCAGAAGTACATGTGTGTGGGAAAAATTGCATTCCTGTATATCAATATGTCACAAACAGAGATCCTATCAATGGGCTAGATTTATGCCTGCATGTTATTCATACTGATTCCTACACATGCATATCAAATGCCTTCTTTTGTAATAATAACTGTAAACATTACAACCCTGCATACTTAAACCTGATATGATTCCATCTCATATTTATTTATATTCCAATCCCAAATGGCTAAAGAGTCATTTTCATTATAGGTTTCAGATGGAATCTTTGCATTTTTGACCATAAAATCCAGGGTGATATACTCTGATATATGCAAAATCTATTTCCAGATCCCCAGCTGAAAATTTGCCAAATGGTGTTTACACAAGATAAGGTGCTTTATCTGTGTGGGAAGATCAAATTACTGTTCAATGCTGTGTGTTTAGACACTGACCAATGGCTACTGCAGACCTCAACAGCTGGATTGATTCACCTTCTGATCATCTATCATGGTGCCCCATCTGCCACTTTGGACTTATAGTCCACATCACTAATGCCAATCAAGTGCAGACAGCAATACAAGAAGTCAATCCATTATTTCATTGTACCTGTCATGAGACTGAACCAATTTCATCAATATTTGCATGTTGTTTTAAGAATCTAACACTGAAAGACAGCTGGTCTATCACATCTATACAAGCATACTGAATGTGTTAAGAATGACATGAAAAAATGGCTACCACACTGCTATCAATGTGAAGAGAAAGATAGGCATTCTTAATCAACCAAACTTTGCATTCAAATCTGCATGATGGATAATTTCCCACTGCAAACAGATTTTCATGGGTAACGATGTCATCACATCACAGAGTTCAAGCAAATTCTTGGATGCAACTTCAGCAATCACATACTGCATTGGTACTTCACTCCCATAATCCACTGGAAATCTTGTAAACATGAAAAGAATTTTACAACTCAAAAAAATCCCCCCCAAAAACCTTTAGAGTTAACAAAACTACTCACTTATAAGTCAAGTCCAACTGCAAACTGCACAGACCTAGATCTGCTGTCGCATAATGTGCTGGCAGATCTCGGTCGAACAAACAACACAGACACTGATCTGCCAGCACATTATGTGATGGGAGATATAGGGCAATGCATTTTGCAGTTGGACTAGAATTATAAGCAAGTACATACAGTAATAAATATCAATGCTTATTCATACTGCATTGAATGAGGTAATATTTCTTGAAATTTTTGTTTTATATAATTACATGAAAGATGGGTTTCAAGATTTGTGCTCAGTGTTTTGTAATGCAAATGCCTGATGACTGTAACAAACATCTGAGTACACGGTTCATCTTGAAACATGAAATTTGAAAAGAAATACCCGACCCCTTTTGGTATATAGTTATAGCGCAAAAATTTATAACAGTGAAACCCTATTAATCTGGACACCTTGTTCTACTCTTTCCTACAAATAAACAAGGAGTCCAAATCAACAAATTGCTTTAGGTTTATATGTTTGGTGTGATGATTAGCTGCACATCAATACAAAAAAAATGCTATATCATGTCAAGAAAATGCCCTGCTCTGGAATTCACCACATTATCCAACCAAGCCTGGTTTTGAGAAGATCCAAAACTGCACCCTTCTTGTCCCATGTCCTGCAAATTAACGGTTAACCAGTTATTTCGCTACAGGTATCTTTTCACCCGTCACTTCAGCAGCTGCATTTCCACTAATGAAATTTTTGTGCCGATCTTTCTTAGTGACCACCACATCAGCGATTAATTGCGTGAAAACGTTAGTATGCATTAAGTAAATATAAAAATGAGATTTCGGCAACTGAGCAAAGTAATAAATCCTTTTAATGTGCTATAATTATTATGCCCTTCTTATTGCCTTTATAAGATTTATTTCCACTTTTTTAATTTCAATAGTTTTTTTTTTATTTATCACGCATCTGCTTGTCACAGAAATGACAATTTGTGGAAATGCATATTGCAGAAATGCCAGATGAGGAAATGCCAGTTGCAGAAAAACAGGCACACCAAATTAACCACCAAACCACCAAGTCTCCAAACTGTTTAAAGAATAGTCAGTGAAATTGTTATTTGATAAGAAAGCATCCTGAAAAATGGAGTCTGAATAAAAAAGCTTCAGGACATATCAAGGTACAGTAGTTCATATTCAATTTTGTCAAATCTCACAAAAATGTCAATTAGACTCTTAAAATTGAGATCAGAGTTGTGACTAGAGTCTGTGCATTTTTGTTCTTTTTTTAAAAAAGTTTTTTACCATATATACTCACCTATAAGGCGAGACCAACTGAAAATGCACAGACCCAGATCTGCCATCTCATAATGGTGTACAATGCCAGGCATGGGCAACTGTGTGGTGGATAGCGGTGAACTACATGATAGTGAAACCAAGTTTGAAAAAATCAAGCAATCAGGTGTTCCATTATGATTTTCTATCATCAAATAAAACTGTTTCAAAGTTTGCTTTTTAAACCATTCTACTCTGTGAAACATCTTCAGGGAAATGTGAAATACGTGAATAAAAGCTTCCACTTAAAATAGCCTTCCATTATTTAGTGTCAAAATCCAAGCACCTGCAACATTGCAGATGACAAATAGTCAATAAACCATACGACTTTCCAGGATGAAAGCAGCTAATCAATTATGACAAAATTACATTCTCCACCAACAAATCTAGAAAATATCTCCAACTGATTAAAAATCAACGGTTAATCAGTTCTGATGAACCAATCCTGGAACTTCAATTGTCAACCAGCTCCCAACACTAATTTACACGGTATCTTGATCATTTGTACTTTCTACCAAAAATGTAGTAATAAAAATAGCTCACACATAAAATAGAACAGTAATATAAATGACTCCTCCTAGTAAATTATAACAGAAGACATAAAAAGTCTATGGTTTTTATGTGGGCTAATGGATTTAGGCAAGCTACATTTTCCTGGTAACCAATTGGCAACCATCAGATCTTTAAATCTGTCTGAGTCTAAGTCAGATATAAAATCAATCCATTATGAACCAATTCAAAGAATTGATTTTCCAACAACAGCCGTATTAAGTGTGTGCTGGAATTTAAAAGGCATGTACAATGGATGAATATTTTTCAACCAGTCTCCATATTAAAGTCATCCTAACCAATATGTACAGAAAGCTTGCCTCATCTTCATATATAAAACCCCCAGCAATAACTGTACATTTGGGAATTTGGAAGCCTAAGTATACTGGCAAGAACTGACACAATTCCAATACTTTTCAAGTGATATTATTGTATTTGACTAAAAATGCTGTCATGGCGATACAACTTAAAATACCAGATTTATCCACGTAAGCCAACCAACCAACTGTAAACCTTGCATCACTGTACAGTACACAAAATTAACTGACCATTTTTGTCCCATGTTCAAACAGTATCCACTCAAGTACACCACAACCACACTACGCAGTGAAATATCCTGGATTTCCAGGTCTGAACCACTCTATATTATTGGGTATCACTTGATTGCTCTAGAACCTTCAGTACATTCTTTACAGATATAGGTAATCCGAAAATTGGCCTTCGTAGAATTATCTCTTAATTAAGTGGTGTAGAGTGAAGGTTACACATGGTAAGAGAAGTACAGCTACTTAAAAGGGATTTCACAGGCACAGGCACAAATCATTGAACAACATTCAACAGCACCCTGCACCATCCAAAGTTAAATACGGTCAATACACCTTGTGCATGCGGTAGCTACTGAATGATTCCCTAGCAATTCATGTGAATGCTCTTCACTGGAAATTGTAAGTAGAAATAACAGCACAGACCCTGATCAGCTAGTGCATTATCTAAGGTGTGTGTGCATGTGATTTGGATTTTTAACATAGCTTTAACAATTTTTCTGTCATATCACTACAATGTCTGCAGTGTGGCAGTTTATAGTGATGTCTAGCACTGGGGCTTCATGCCGCAGACGCATCATGTCTAACCCAGTCACATTATCCTGACACCAGGCCGACCAGTCCAAACACTAACCTCTTAATGCTGAGTGCCTAGTGAGGCAGCTGTTAGTACCACTTTTTATAAGTCATTGGTATAACTCGGCCGGGGTTCAAACCTGTGACCTCCTGTATCCAAGGCAGACACTTGGCCACCGGAGCAGTCATTATCTAAGGAAAAATCTTCCTATTCACTGCTTGCAGTTAGTGACGGCACATGTTCTTATACATGCTCAAACATGGTATTGATTTTCTTCTCCAGTCAATCTGACATGCACTTAACACACAAACGTCTCTACAGAATTATTGATCTCAAAGCATCAAGGAATTACTTGCAATTATTCTTGTACCAAGCTTTGAAAACAAGGCCAAAGTCAAAACAATAAAGGTACTCCTAAATATTTAATAGCCTTAGCACATAGTTCCATCATAAATCAAACTCTTGCTAAGGCAAGCATCCGACACGGAGAAAAATTTCTCATCTTTGGTCAAGTTTGTTTTGACAATTTAACAATACATCCAATAAATCCATAAATGAGAATGTTGAGTGTACAAGGAATTTCACATCTGTTTGCATTGTATTGTTCCTTAATACCCTAGATCAATTGGTCAGCCCAATTTGAAACCTTAGCAAAACATTTACACTTGTTAAGCATGAATGATGTAGATTTGCTGATGTCCTCAATGTGTCACTGCAACGCTTGGCAAAATGTCAAAGTACTCTCAAGTGAGTGTTGCAAATTTGAATCATCAACCAAATCAATAAACTGTTTCAAATTTTTAACCTCCGAAATAATGCATTGAATAAACATAAAAATGACCCTCTATGTGATTTATTACATGGTATCTATGTATTAGCATTAATATCACCTCTGCACAATAATGAATATATGGTTCCAATTAAAAGTAAAATTTAAAAAAAAGGAAAAATTTAAGAACTGCACAAACCCCCACCAAAAATCCCTTCTAAATAAATGTAAACATGAAGTACAATAACATAAAATATACAGGTAAATATGTTAAAGTCTGTACAAGGTATAGATAAGAAAAGGAAACATTAAAACATGTCAAATCCTTTACATTTTTTTAATGTCAAAAAGTCCAAGATTTTCTCGGATGGCACGTCATAATATTTCTTCCTCAAGTTCACATCAAAATATATGCCTCACAGGCTGGAAGATGACACTATTGAAATAAATGTCTTCCATTGTCAGCTAACTGGCAGGGTCTGCACTCTGGCTGATACGCACATGCATGCATAAATCAAGTATTTGTGTCCAACAGATGCATGTACATTTAAAACCATATAGTCTTTCTCACAAAGAATGCTTTTTATTACATGAACACTTTGGCAGACTAGACTGCCTAGAACCAAAAGTCAACAATATATCTACAAGTTTATATCTGGAAAACACTTAAATTCCTTCAGGTCAAATCAGATAAGTGTTCTCATCTGTAAATCATAACTATATTTTACAACCCGAAACATAAATGCAAAGCATAAAGCTGAAGAAAATCTCAAAACTTTTGTTTCAAAAAATGGTTTAATGCAAAACCACTGACAATTGCCTTGTTAAAACAGTCAATATAAACTATACATTCTCAACTCAAAGAGACTTGAGTGGGTGAAAATGAAATAAAAAATCCTTTTTTTCTGATTCAATAGTTTTCTGTATTCACTCTTATCAACACAACTGAAAGGCCTGTTTGCTTCTGACTCTTCCAGAGAGCTGTGTTAAAGCAGACTTGTATTCCCCCAACCTATCCACCCACGCATGCTACATGCTGCGCCAAGTTAGCAGCCAGCATATTGCACGTATGTAATATCAGTGAAACAGACATCTGCTTGTAAAGGACTGCCACTGATCCAGGAAATCTTACAATTAGTTTATATATACTGTTCCTTATACTGCCCTCTACATTCAAGCAATTCACCATCAAAACCACAAGCACCATCAAACCAACAAATACTTAGTGTGTCGATTTGTCTAAACTTTCAAATAGACTTTTATGGCAATTTACACTTTTTTGAAGATGCTATGGAAATTAAAAAGCTTGTAAGATTGAATGATGTTACTAGCTATGCACCATATGATCAGATCAGCACCATTTTCATTCTGGATAAACAAGACACCATTAAAAGAGACCTGGTGAAAATCCCATTCTGATATGATGAGAGAATTAGGGACAAGAACTTCAATATGTTCACTGTGGCAGCCATAATCTGAGGTCAGACCCACACTATTTTCATTTTGGAAAAACCAGACATAGTTATAGTCTTGTGAAATAAATAAAAACCCAGATGTTGCTATTTGTATATAGCCTTACAGTACTGGTTCACTGTAAAAATCCCAATCAATTAATCATTTTCTTTTTACCTCTTGCTGATTGTGAACCTCTTTCCATGTATAAATCGTATATCATATCGCTTTTTCTGTGGTGCTACATAGCCTTACAAAGCTTGTGCACCCTAAACTCCTGATCAATCAATTAATGAAACCCAATGTTGATATAACTACATGTAATTTCATTTCGGATGAGTAGCAATAACAAGGCTTTCAATATGGCTGCCAATTGGCTGGCATACTGAATGTCAGTTCAGCACCATTTTCATTCAGGAAAAACTAGACATCATAAGAAGTCTTCTAGTGAAAAGCCAGCACTGATATGGCTTTCCATCTATGGGTACTTTAAGATTTTCAAGATGGACATTGCAGTGACCATACTGAAGATCAGATCTACGGTTTTAATTAAAGGTCAACTAGATGCCATAACAAGCTTTCCAATGAAAACCCAAAGATGACATGACTTTCCATTCGGGAGTAGTAGATTTAACAAGATTTTTAAGATGGCTGCTGTGGTGTCCTGCTTAGATGTCAACTCGGCAAATTTGGACCAACTAGACATCATGCGAAGTCTTTAAGTCAAAACCTTAATATGACCATCCATTATGGTGTAGTTTCAATAAAAAGATTTTCAGGTTGTCTGCTGTTGTGGCCATATGGGATGTCCAAGCAGCACTAATATATTTAGAACCAACAAAACACAATAAGAATTCTTGTGAGGACCCCTTGTTGATATGACTTTCCATTTACAGTAACAGTAACTAGATTTTCAAGATAGCTGCCATGATGGTGGCTATATTTGATGTTAGCCTGGCACCATTTTCACTTAGGACCAAAAGACATTATAAAAAGTCCTTCAGTAAAAACCTAGGGATGAATGTGAATGTTAAATGTCATGGCATCCCTCCAAGCAGTTTAGGCAGAGCAGAGAAAACAAATTTGTGCTAACAAATAAACAGATTTTGGAAGATGGATAATGAGATCGGACAGCCAATGAAGGAAGAACACTCATCCCATAAGCTCTTCTGGTCTATGATAAGTACAACTGAAAACCATTAGAGTCCAAGCCATCAGCATGACAAAGATACTTAATACCTCCATTGTGGGTAATACTTAATTACATGTATAACCTTTTTTCTCAAAGAATTAATCTAGATCAAAATGTATCCTTTAATGTTTCATGTAACATCTTAAATGTACAGATAGAGGAATGCAATTAATTTTGCGATATGTCTTAAGTTTCAATATCGAATCAATTAGTTCTGTTCATGACATGCAGAAATTGACTTTTTACTTTCATACCTTCCACCAAGACACAATTATTGTTTCATTTACAAAAAATTATAATCAAGATTCTTCCTAGAGTGAATATTGTGACCTGCTACAGCCATTTGCATTCAATGAAACTAAGAACAGATATCTTTCTGGTTGTTATTTCTTTTGTCTTCAGACACGTAATAAAATATTTTTTAATGTTTTGTCACAGTCCAACAGCAACAAGATTACTGTTTGATGTCTATAAACAAATGGAAAAAAGGGATAAATCAGTAACGATCAAACCAAGGTTTGTATAAACAAAACATGTCAAAATCTGTGGTGTACTGTATGTTTTTGAAGCTGTACATTTTACCTGTTTGTACAAAATCATCTTATGTTCTCATATTAACAGTCTAGTCTCTATTCAGAATTCACATTTTTTATTTCCTTCCTATTATGTTTACCTACTGTTTCAGTCATAATTAAGATAAGTCAAAAACAGTTGAAACTCGCATGTTGAAACAAGGTAAGAGAGTGAAGGATAGATTGTAAAACTTAAAAGGTTACCCTATGTACTTGCTTACAAGTTGAGTTATACTAAACGACATAGATCCTGATCTGACATTGCATAATGCATCTGTAGATCAGGGTCTATGTTGTTTGTTCTAATAATTACTCCTAACAAACTGCACAGACCCAGATCTGCTGGTGCATTATGCAATGGCAGATCTGGATCTATGCCGTTTGCAGTTAGACTTGACTCATAAGTAAGTGAATACAGGAATAGTTAAGTTTATATAATCTTTGCTTAATTCTGTTTACCACTCACTACCAAAGACAATAATGAGACACTTTCCCCATGCCACCATACAACAACACCTGTTAAAATATCACAAGTAAAAGGTACACATAGCAAACACCTTAAAATAATTTCCTTTCTATTAAATAGGCAGTTTCACTACAGCTACCAAATCATATCAATAATTGAGTAAACACCCCGATGGTCTTGCACATACCATCAATAAAAATAGTCCCTCCCCAGGTATGTGGTGAAAGTATGCACCTTGTGTGCTCGTCAACAACATCACAGAGCATCTGCAACTTCAAGGTCAATTCTTTGGAACATTTTTGTTGCGCAGAAATAGAGGAGGTGGTCCAAATTAATCACAGCAGACATTAGCAATAAGTCACAGTTATATAATAATTCAGAAAATATAAATTATGTTATTAAATATTATTACATTCAAGTTTTTTGAAAAATTTAATTATGATTATTTTGAAATACAATATTCCAGTTAACTAATATTATTATGACAGTGCATTCAAATAGGTATACAAAACATGCCATACTATAAAGGCTGTGTTAGACGATAAGGTTTCAGGTGTGTGTCATGTTAATGAAACAGCCTTATAGGCCAGTAGTAGCTGTAGGGGTCCATATAATGCAGGAAGCTGTAAACTGAAAATATAAGTGGAAAAGTTTGTGTCCAGAACATGCAAATCATAGGGTCACACCAAGTTAAGTTCCCAAATGATCAGGGTGTGATTTCTCTTGGACTTTCTGATCTTCAGTATGGTCACTGCAATGTCCATCTTGAAAATCTTAAAGTACCCATAGATGGAAAGCCATATCAGTGCTGGCTTTTCACTAGAAGACTTCTTATGATGTCTAGTTTTTCCTGAATGAAAATGGTGCTGAACTGACATTCAGTATGCCAGCCAATTGGCAGCCATATTGAAAGCCTTGTTATTGCTACTCATCCGAAATGAAATTACATGTAGTTATATCAACATTGGGTTTCATTAATTGATTGATCAGGAGTTTAGGGTGCACAAGCTTTGTAAGGCTATGTAGCACCACAGAAAAAGCGATATGATATACGATTTATACATGGAAAGAGGTTCACAATCAGCAAGAGGTAAAAAGAAAATGATTAATTGATTGGGATTTTTACAGTGAACCAGTACTGTAAGGCTATATACAAATAGCAACATCTGGGTTTTTATTTATTTCACAAGACTATAACTATGTCTGGTTTTTCCAAAATGAAAATAGTGTGGGTCTGACCTCAGATTATGGCTGCCACAGTGAACATATTGAAGTTCTTGTCCCTAATTCTCTCATCATATCAGAATGGGATTTTCACCAGGTCTCTTTTAATGGTGTCTTGTTTATCCAGAATGAAAATGGTGCTGATCTGATCATATGGTGCATAGCTAGTAACATCATTCAATCTTACAAGCTTTTTAATTTCCATAGCATCTTCAAAAAAGTGTAAATTGCCATAAAAGTCTATTTGAAAGTTTAGACAAATCGACACACTAAGTATTTGTTGGTTTGATGGTGCTTGTGGTTTTGATGGTGAATTGCTTGAATGTAGAGGGCAGTATAAGGAACAGTATATATAAACTAATTGTAAGATTTCCTGGATCAGTGGCAGTCCTTTACAAGCAGATGTCTGTTTCACTGATATTACATACGTGCAATATGCTGGCTGCTAACTTGGCGCAGCATGTAGCATGCGTGGGTGGATAGGTTGGGGGAATACAAGTCTGCTTTAACACAGCTCTCTGGAAGAGTCAGAAGCAAACAGGCCTTTCAGTTGTGTTGATAAGAGTGAATACAGAAAACTATTGAATCAGAAAAAAAGGATTTTTTATTTCATTTTCACCCACTCAAGTCTCTTTGAGTTGAGAATGTATAGTTTATATTGACTGTTTTAACAAGGCAATTGTCAGTGGTTTTGCATTAAACCATTTTTTGAAACAAAAGTTTTGAGATTTTCTTCAGCTTTATGCTTTGCATTTATGTTTCGGGTTGTAAAATATAGTTATGATTTACAGATGAGAACACTTATCTGATTTGACCTGAAGGAATTTAAGTGTTTTCCAGATATAAACTTGTAGATATATTGTTGACTTTTGGTTCTAGGCAGTCTAGTCTGCCAAAGTGTTCATGTAATAAAAAGCATTCTTTGTGAGAAAGACTATATGGTTTTAAATGTACATGCATCTGTTGGACACAAATACTTGATTTATGCATGCATGTGCGTATCAGCCAGAGTGCAGACCCTGCCAGTTAGCTGACAATGGAAGACATTTATTTCAATAGTGTCATCTTCCAGCCTGTGAGGCATATATTTTGATGTGAACTTGAGGAAGAAATATTATGACGTGCCATCCGAGAAAATCTTGGACTTTTTGACATTAAAAAAATGTAAAGGATTTGACATGTTTTAATGTTTCCTTTTCTTATCTATACCTTGTACAGACTTTAACATATTTACCTGTATATTTTATGTTATTGTACTTCATGTTTACATTTATTTAGAAGGGATTTTTGGTGGGGGTTTGTGCAGTTCTTAAATTTTTCCTTTTTTTTAAATTTTACTTTTAATTGGAACCATATATTCATTATTGTGCAGAGGTGATATTAATGCTAATACATAGATACCATGTAATAAATCACATAGAGGGTCATTTTTATGTTTATTCAATGCATTATTTGGGAGGTTAAAAATTTGAAGCAGTTTATTGATTTGGTTGATGATTCAAATTTGCAACACTCACTTGAGAGTACTTTGACATTTTGCCAAGCGTTGCAGTGACACATTGAGGACATCAGCAAATCTACATCATTCATGCTTAACAAGTGTAAATGTTTTGCTAAGGTTTCAAATTGGGCTGACCAATTGATCTAGGGTGTTAAGGAACAATACAATGCAAACAGATGTGAAATTCCTTGTACACTCAACATTCTCATTTATGGATTTATTGGATGTATTGTTAAATTGTCAAAACAAACTTGACCAAAGATGAGAAATTTTTCTCCGTGTCGGATGCTTGCCTTAGCAAGAGTTTGATTTATGATGGAACTATGTGCTAAGGCTATTAAATATTTAGGAGTACCTTTATTGTTTTGACTTTGGCCTTGTTTTCAAAGCTTGGTACAAGAATAATTGCAAGTAATTCCTTGATGCTTTGAGATCAATAATTCTGTAGAGTCGTTTGTGTGTTAAGTGCATGTCAGATTGACTGGAGAAGAAAATCAATACCATGTTTGAGCATGTATAAGAACATGTGCCGTCACTAACTGCAAGCAGTGAATAGGAAGATTTTTCCTTAGATAATGACTGCTCCGGTGGCCAAGTGTCTGCCTTGGATACAGGAGGTCACAGGTTTGAACCCCGGCCGAGTTATACCAATGACTTATAAAAAGTGGTACTAACAGCTGCCTCACTAGGCACTCAGCATTAAGAGGTTAGTGTTTGGACTGGTCGGCCTGGTGTCAGGATAATGTGACTGGGTTAGACATGATGCGTCTGCGGCATGAAGCCCCAGTGCTAGACATCACTATAAACTGCCACACTGCAGACATTGTAGTGATATGACAGAAAAATTGTTAAAGCTATGTTAAAAATCCAAATCACATGCACACACACCTTAGATAATGCACTAGCTGATCAGGGTCTGTGCTGTTATT
>JAECUM010002139.1:0-15887 GCA_016617855.1 Megalonaias nervosa
TGTGTGTGTGTGTGTGTGTGTGTAATCTTTCAACAGAGACAGCACCACCATTTTTATTACATTATCCTTTTCTTTAAATTGTACGACGTCCACACAATTATCAGAATATAGAAGTATGATACTGTATTTGATTAAATCTTAAATTTGACACGACACTTGTTTATTGTTTTAAGTATGTGTTATTTAGTACTAATAGCGATATTACAATGTACAGGAAAAAAAGTAATTCTAAATAAATCTATCAGGAGCAAAAACCTTAACATACTCAGACCAGTATGTATAGAAATGAAAATACTACACGAATCCCGATTTCACGAGTTTGGTCAGTGTTCGCAATTTTATTGTTTCTCAATAAAATAGACTATTTAAATTGTGCACAGTGGTGAATGAGCTGCTATAAAAATATATCACTACCAAGAGTCTTACGTTCTTTTATTTCATTATTTTAACAAACCCATTATCACGCGTACAATCGGGGTTTTATTTCTTTAAACGCTTATTTGAACTACTGGAGAATAATGAGACATATCATATTTTGAACAAATGGAAAAATAACATTTAAATCCAAGCCGAAACTAAATATTGCACAAGGTCCGAATCAGCCCAGCATTTGGTCCGAATTAGACATTAATCTGGCCCGATTGAGCCCGGCATTTTGTCCGAATTAGACAGCAATTTGGGCCGATTCAGGACGTACTTTGGTCCGAATTAGACAGCAATTTGGGCCGATTCAGGACGTACTTTGGTCCGAATTAGACAGCAATTTGGGCCGATTCAGGACGTACTTTGGGCCGAATTAGACAGCAATTTGGGCCGATTCAGGACGTACTTTGGGCCGAATTAGACATTAATCTGGCCCGATTGAGCCCGGCATTTTGTCCGAATTAGACAGCAATTTGGGCCGATTCAGGACGTACTTTGGGCCGAATTACACATTAATCTGGGCCGATTCAGCCCGTAATTCGGACAGAATTACACAGTAATCTGGACCGATTCAGTCCGTAACTTTGGCCGAATTACACAGTATCTGGGCCGATTCAGCCAGTTACCAGCTCTGCCACCGTAATGGCTGCAAAATGAAGACCCAACTTTCGGTCGGACATGGATTTTTACAACAACCTATACCCAGACATGTTCGGTTACAGCTGAACCAAAAAAAATTAATTTTTATATTAAACTCACTGCCATTATATCCAGCGTCGATATGGTTGAAGACGACAAGACTGAACAAATTGTTGTGGCTCATGGGGCTGCAGAGTAGTCATTTAGATCAGAAGGTCTAGTTTCGCCGTCTGCGCCTCGAGTAGCGGTATGAGATGAACAAAGAATTTCGTTCTCGCAGGAAACGCAGGTATATCTAGTATCAATATAGCTTGACAACGAGGTTAAGCATTTTGTTGGAGCTCATAATACTGAGAAAACTGTTGTTCGATCAGCAGGGCTCGTTTCGCCATGTTTGACGCCACGAGAGTCAAGTGTAATTTGAAATTGCATTGGGATGAATTTAACAGTCCTATGGTTTTCTATTGACAAATATCGCAAACTTGTTTACTGGTGGATTCAAAATGTGCATTTCACCATTCACCCTGTCTTTCTATCCCAGCCTTACTTGGTTCTTAGTAGTGATAATAACATAATATGGGGAGGGTTTAGATATAACTGTGATCAGCTCATTGATCCTCAGAAGAAACACTGGAACATTAATTTACTTGAACTAAAAGCAGTTTCTTTTCATTTCACAATGCATCTGCTCTGAAATTAAGGGTCAACATGGAATAATGCTTATAGACAATACTGTTGCCCTTTGATATATTAATACACTAAAAATTCTGGCTTCTTGAAATATGGAAATGGTGTAGAGCAATGGATATTTGGTTCAGTGCTAGTCATCTGCCAGGCGCATGAACCATGGAAATTGATTTTCAATCACACAAACTATATATGATTCTGAATGCATGTTGAGGCCTGAAATTGTCCAGGAAACATTTTGGTAAAAGTAATGTTGACCTTTTTGACTCAAGGCCGCACTGTCAGCGGCCAAGATATATTTCATACAAACCAGACCCTCGAGCTTCAATTTTTGACGCCTCTTCTGTATCCTGCTGTATTTTCACTGTACCATCCATATGTTCTTCCTCCTTTCAGAGTAATTCTTAGAGTTCTACAGAAATTGGAGGAAGGATGAAGGGGGTATGGTATCACCAATATTTAGTACTCAGACATGGTTCCCCAAAACGTCTGTCCTTCGTGTCGGATCAGTCGTACCTACTCCTCAGAGTATTTAATATTATTTTTCTTCCACAGGACCCAATCATAATGTAACCAATAAAGTTCTACGTGGAAGTGTTTGGTTCTCAGGAAGGCTGGAAAAAATAGTAATTTATGCTACACCTGGAGACAGTCGACACAGTTACAATCTCGGACATATCATCGAATGTGCTTTAATGACCAAAACCTGATCAATCCGTTCTGTTCATCTGAAGATCTTGTTTTGGAATTCTTACTTATTGCTTTTTATAATGGGTTAGGTTATAGTGATATCAGTACAGCTCAAACTGCTACTTGCACAGTTCTAGTTGAAACTGTATGATTGTGTTCTCTTATATAGGGGATCTATTTATAGGGAGAAAGATAGGGGTCAAATTACTCTGTCACTTAAATCATCTACCTTTTTGAAATGATCACTCGCTTCCAAGAAGAATCCATAAGCAAAGGGAAATCGATGTTCTGTGTCACCTCATATCATGAAAGAACTTTTGGCAGAAGCTGACCATAGCGATTTTGAAGAGGAATAGTCGATCCATATCCAATACCATATGCCTTTTCCACAAGAATGAGGTAGTCAAGAGCGGCCAAAAAAAAAAATCGGTCGGAGTCCTATGGAAGGTATGTTGACATTCTAGTTACTTAAAAATTTAAAGATTTCAAGTCTCAAGTCCCGTCCGTGACAACAGCTGTATTTATTACTGCCTTCATGAAGTCTATCTTAGAGTAGTTGTAATGACTCTATGATCTTAAACTAACTAATGGAAAGAGAAAAATATCATGTTTTGTAAATTTAAAAAAACAAACAATTTAATTCTCTAAGTTCTAAAATGAAAATTTAAGAAGAACGCACAGTATTGTGGATTAAATCCTACAAGTTCTATCACAAGTCCATTAGAACAAACTGTTCCGAATGAATTCCAGTTCTTAAATGTGCTGATATACCAATAGCATTGAATGTGATGAAGTACCAACAGTCTTGATGTATCATTATGACATTATCCAGAACGTCTTTGATGAATTCACAATAAGAATAAAAAAGTTGTTCATTCCAAACAGACATACGAGTACTTTGTAATTCCAATAAATAATTTAAATAAATGATTCCTGTAAAATTAAATCTAAACACAACATTAAATACTTCTGCAGACTGAAAATAAAATAAGAAGAGTAATAAAAATGTAGTAGTAATTGAAAACAAGGTTTCTAGCTCAGAGACCCCCTTCCCCCTCCAAAACCCTTCTATGTTCACATTTTCTTAAACTCAAAATGATGACGTTACATGATAATTCTTTTTCTGACAAAAAGATAGAAACAACTCATTTACTATTACTACTATTACAGCCATGTTTTATGATAATCTTTTTCGTACTTGCTAACTCTCATTGGCAGAATATCTGTTAACATACTGTCAATAATACGGAACTCTCGTATTAAATCGTCCATATCATATTTCATGCCTCGCAAATAAGATCGTATCTGATCAAGTAATTTTTTTATAAGTGATACTTGCCGTTTTACAAGCATTTTTTTTAGTCTCAAGTCGAGGCTCAATTTTCTTACACGCCGTTGAAAGAGAAACACCAACACCTGATATTATTAATAAAAACGGGTTTAATGATGCTCCACTAGAAATTATACCAGAGCTTGTCATCAGCAGTGGTAAATATGATATTACTCGAAGTATTCTACATTAATACTTGTAACGTTGTTTTACACACCAAAGGTTTTTATGATACAATTTGTACTATTGCATTAGTGCGTCAACATCTTGTTTTGGAACTTCTTCTGAAATATAATTGAAATCGATTATCTGTTTTTTCATTATACAATATTTGCTTACAAATTTTTTTTTATACAATATTAAAATCTCTAACACCAACAATCGAATCAAGAAACTCATGGAACTTATTATTGTTAAGATCAGCTATAAAATCTCTGTACTTGTTATAAACATCTGACGAAGTATCCTTATATCGTTCATCTGTTAGTACCTCATATTTCTTTAACCAACTGTAGGAATCAAACGTGTTTTCTACTTCACGTTCATACAAATCTGTTTTATTTACCAAATTACTGTATTCTCCTTCTGTTTCATCAATAAACCCAAGTACCAAGCTTATTTGATCCAACGTAAAATTTTTGAGAACGAGATATTGTCTGATAATTGCGTATGCGACTATGAAATTTATTAGCATTAATTTTCGGGTTGTATATCTACCAATCACGCCAATATCAACAAGAAAAGCTACTTTCCACATTAATTTTTCGTACGGTTTCGTGAGTATTTTCTCAATTTCATTATAATAATTTCGTAATGACAATTGTCTAGAGCGCTGGAGCGATGGAAGTGGAACATCATCTTCTTCACTTATGTCGTAATAAGAATCAATCTTCTTTTCCAGCTTTGTGCTACTTCTTCCAAAAACTTTACTCGCTCAACATCACTGAGATTATCAATTTCATAGTTAAATTCTTTGATTATCTCTAGAGATCTGTTAACAATAATCGGATCAAATTCTGGGTCTTTTTTACGTATCATTGGTAGAATTGCGTTTGAGTATACTTTTATGATTAACGTTGTATTCGCTGCCATTGTAAAGATTTTAACTAGGGTTTCCTTGTCGTGGTAGTACATACCGAGATAATTAAAAATTTCTGTTTTTGAAAAACTACTGTATAACTCCCTGTTCCTATTTATTCCTATTGTCCTAGATTTCTATAGTTTTTTGAGACGATTATAGTTATCGTATATTTTTTCCTCCTGTGCTATTCGTGTTAATAAACCTGATTGTATTATTAAATTTATATTTTTAAAATCAAGCTAGAGCAATATTTTTTAAAAACAGGATTTCAACTTGTTTTTGTTCTTCTAGACAATCATCAGGATGACGGTATCTGCTTATAATATCAAAGTTTTCTATTGCTTTTATTAGTTGTGGTCCTCGCATATACATAACAGGAACAAAATTTTTTCTTATTTTGGCAATGGAGAATATATCATTGTAATTGTAAAATGTTTCGTAGTATTTATCGCACGTGCCACTAGTGATTTGTTTCCAACATCTTTTTTGGGGTTAAAAATATTTTCATAAAATTCTCTTGCAACGGTTATAATTGCTGGTTCAGACAATATTTTACAACGTTAGATTAAATCTGATCATCAAGTGTGTATATCTGAAATGCTGTCAATCCTGGAAACGAATGTTCAGCAGCGATAACATAAACTCGGGAATACAAGTACTTGTTAACAGTATTTTCTGTCGGAATTGTAAAATATTTTGTTGTTGAAATATACGTGTTCTCTGTACTATATAATATTACCCAGTTGATATCGTCATTTGATCCTTCCAATCGCCAATTATAAATTCGACCAACACAAGAGTTTAATCGACCTTGCAAATGAAATTGCCAGATAGCAACTGCAATGGGACATTTAAGTTTAATCCAAAAGTTTTCAACTTCTCCGTTAGTAGTCCATTCTTATGTATCAGAGAAAGAATAATGAGGATAATTTGCAGGATAATATGATGATGCGCTTAGCTCAAACCCAGCTCGGTTATCAGTTGCTTCAAAAAGTACTGGAATATACCCAACATTATTTTTAGTTCGTTTTATACCATTAGATATGCTATCAACGTATGCTTTATTTGTTAACTGGAACATATAACGTCGTTATTTGTTATTTCTCATATTTATGTTACCTGACATTGATCCACTGGATTGTCTTAAATACGGAACAAGTGCTCCTCTTAACTGAGCATAACTAATAGCATCAGTCTCATTAGCTGGTGGTGAGGTTGTCGGTAATCCAGTTATTTTTGAGTTATTGCTCATTACAAGGTTACCTGTCATTGTGTCGCCAGCTTTATCGAGCTTGTTATCGTCAACGGATTTTAATTTTGTATAACTCACCGCTTGTGTGCTATCAACATTTGCTGGTGGATACTCGGTTTCCAACCCAATAATTTTTTTACTCGACATATTAATAATGCCTGTAATCGTTCCACCGGTTTTATTAAGCTTGTTATTATCCACATGCTTCAACTGTAAATAACTTACAGCTTGTGTTTGATTTAAGCTTGCTGGCGGATACGCGGTTTCCAAATTTATTATATTTTTTCCTGACATATCCAAGTTACCACTTAAAATTCCTCCTGTCAAAGATAGTTTATTATTGTCGACGGATTTAAGTTGTGCATAACTAACAGCTTGTGTATCAACAACATTTATTGGCGGATAATTTGTTTCTAAACCTAGAACTCGTTGATTCGACATAAACAGGCTTCCTGTCATTGTGTCGCCATTTTTTTTCAAGTAGCCTGATAAATCAATGTTGCCATTTGTTATTATTGTACCTACAGCCGACGAATCTCCTAATGTTGTTCCAAATCTTGTATAATAGCTCATTAATTGTTTATTGTCTGACAATTTTAAATAAATTTAGTTTATAACAATGTCAAAGCCATCGTCAATATTAAATTTTGACACAGAACGGCTGGTGCAACATAAACATAACAATGATTTGCCAGATTGTCATTATCTCGTTGTTGGGAGAACTGGATCGGGGAAAACAAATTTGCTGATGAATTTATTGCTAGGCAATAATTTTAACTACGACAGAGTTTATATTTACACAATTAATCCACAGCAGGATAAATACGAATTATTGAGCGAATACAATAACAAGCTTCGTGATGATCTTGAGGCTGGTGAAGATTTTTTTATTATTAGACCACCAGAGGAACTTATTCCAGTTAATCAGCTTGACTCGGATGAGCATAAGATAGTTGTTTTTGATGATATTCCACTTAACAATGAAGAGATGAATAAAACAAGATCTTACTTTTCACTGTCACGTAATAAAAAATGTAACTCTGTCTATGTTGCCCAGAGATTTTACAACGTCGATAAATTTATTAGACGAAATACCGGTTGCTTTATATTATTTCCCGGACTCGACAACGTTGACGTCTGAAATATTGCAAACGAGCAATGTGGCGAAGTAACAAAAGAAAAATTTATTGAATTGTATTATAAGGCAACAAAAGATAAATATAATTTCTTTTTATTCGATAAATTTACACGTGATCCAAAAATATATTCCGCTGCTGTATTGAAAAGTATCTAGAGTAAAGTTTTATCAAACTGTTATTGAATAATATGGATAAACGAGCAAAGTACTAAAAATATATAGAAGATCTTAAAAAAAAGTGCTGAATCTCATGCAGAATTTAGGAAAAAATCAAAGAAGCACGCCGTGGACAAGTAGTTGCCGCGGAGGAATCAGCTAGAGCTTTGAAACCAGTTACTGAGGCTTAACTTGGAAAACAACCTGAAACTTTACCGCTCTCATAAGAAGAACATAAAAAATTACAGGATAAAGGTTTACTTTGATTAATTAAAAAACAACAAGAAGTCGCTATTGCAAGATCTGATGAAGAAAAAGAAGAAGGTTGGCTTAGGCACTTACAGATTATATAATTAATCATGACAGAAGAAAAACTGAGATAGATCGGTTGATTCGTGATCCGTTAGAGCTTGAACGAAGATTGTCGCGGAGGGTGATACTTGAACCAACGGAAACAAGGTTGGATGAGATGATGGAGATAATGGAGGATATAAAAAAAAACAACAACAACGGGAAACGGAAAGTAAAACTGATAAAGCTTTAATTGAGATGCGTGAGGAAGAAGAAGCTAAAAGAGAAGCGTTTGGAAAAGAGCATGGATTAGATGTTCAAGACAGAGAAAGATTCGATAACGAAGTAAAAAAAATAAACAACAAAATAAGAGATGACAAGTATAAGTCGTTCAACGAAAAACACAGTTTCAAAGATTCAAGAATATACTATATTTTAAAGAAAGAAAACAACGCTGATGAAAAAATTGAAAAGTTAACGGAGATAGCGGAAGAAAGTAAGAAATATATGAGCGAAGTAGTGCCAGAAAATGAAAATTACCACGAAAGTATTAGAAAATGCAGACACAGTATTATCGCCGATCTTTGCATTAAAGCCATTAATCAAACAAATCAAGGACTGTACAGTTATCAATCTAATGTTTTTAGCACCAAAGCAAGAGAAATAGATGAAAAACGAATACTAGCTATGCCACTTGTGGCGCATATAGATAACCCTACTGCCGGACATGCTGAACTAGATCGGTTAATTGATAATCCACGTGAAATCAGAGAATGTTTTCAACCAACTGTGACGGAGAGTCACGATAAAGATCGTCTTGAAAAAGTTGGAGCTGGAGTAAGAGTATTTACATCAACAGCTGATATGATCGGCGTATTAATGCTGTTGATATCATCGAACGAAGCTGGAAATGTTGGTGTTGAAATTGACAATGAAGTAGTTGATATACTTGATCATCTAAGATCGAAAGAATTACTAACATCATACGAATACGAAATTTTACACTGCGACGTAATCGCGGGCGATATAATTATATAATCTGACAAATAAAGATGTCAACAACATTATTACTCGACTCTAGCACCGCTGCAAAAGATAGCGCAAATTTTTTCAGTGAATTATATTCCGCCAATACAATTAGATCCTGAGAAAAAATATGAAATTGGACTAATTTTCTGCACGGCGTGGCATTCTATGGCTAACGTAAAAACTAATGTTAACGATGAATTTACATTTCAACCGAAATCGTCGTCGTGGATAAGATTTACAATTCCACAAGGCGCTTATAATATCACTGATCTAAATAAAACAAGAAAAGATGTTATTGCTAAAAACAATGCAAACGCTGACAACTTTGAGCTAACACCAAATTATAACAAGTTACCCGCTAGAATAATATTAAAGAATAACATGATGATCGATTTTTCATCGCCAGCAAGCATTGCGTCACTGTTCGGATTTTATCCACGATGATACGGATCAAATACAGAACAAACTGTAACATATGACGGTGATCTGCCAGTAAATTTAACTGACGTAAACACAATATTAATAAATTGCTCTATTGCATCTGAATCTTACTCAGCTAAAGGCAGTAAAGGACAAACAATATACAGTTTTTCGCCAAACGTTCCGCCGGGTTCACTTATGCAAATTAATCCATGGCAGGTTATTTATTATCCGCTAAATATTGAAGATCAAATAACAGAAATAAATATGCAATTGACGGAGCAGGCTGGACGAAAACGTGCTCTTAACAATGAAGTTGTTACTGATTACCTACACTTGCGATCGCAATAAGTTTTGTACAACCTCGTTGTATAACATGAGACAAAGAAAATATGTTTACAAAAGAAAAATAGTTGGAGGAGTTTTAGGAAATATATTTGCTAAAATTATTGAAAGTGCTCCTGGAATAGGGCATAAAGTTGCTCCAATTGCACTGGACGCATCAAAAGCCTTTGCAACCGGAGCTGCATCTGCAGCTGGAGCTGCAGTGGGACAAAAAATAACTGATAAAATAAAAGGCAACAGGTCAGAAATAAAACAAGTTATATCAGAAATCGCAACAACGGAAGAAACTAAACGTGCAATGATAAAGACAACAAAAAACTTTTATCGCCAAGAGGAGAGCAAATTATACAAAAATTAATATCTAAGGCAACAGGACCAAATTTTATATAATCTAATAAATAAAAAATGTCTGTTAAAGACTACCTCAACGTTGCGGAGACCCATGACGTAGATGATACAATAACAGAATTTGAGTACGTTGAATATCTCGACGAAAATTCTAATGAGCCTAATAAAGTTGGCGTTAGAACATTTAATACACGCGACGAGGATGTATTTCTTCTGCCTCATAAAGCAATGCTGGAAGTTCGTGGCCAGATTATGACAGTAGCTAATCCACCTGCTGCAATTGCAGCTTGAGCAGAAATAGCTCTCATAAACAACGGTTGGAACTTATTTAAAAATGCCAGGTATCAGCTAGCTAATCAAACAGTGGAAGATATTTCAAGTCACCTACAAGTTGCAAGTACAATACTAAGTATTATTTCGTTTAGTGACGATTACTCTAGATCGACTGCAACTAACATGATGTGGTTTAAGGACACTGGAGCTCGTGAAGCTGCTCCAGGTGAATTTATTTCAAGAGGAGCATTAGCGCATGGGGCTGATGCAGCTGCAGATGTTGTAATTGTAAGAAATTTTCTTATTGCTAATGCTGTCAATTTTGGTATAGCCCCACCAGGTGCAGGCGCTAACGCTGACTCTACAAGAGTTTCACTTACTGCTGCTTGTAATAATCTTGGTATAACACCACCAGGTGCAGCTGCGGACAGTGTTGCAATGTTTGATTTGATTAATAACGCAATTAGCGTAAGAAATATATGTTATAATGATGGTTATGCTAGGAGAAAGGCACTTGCAGCAGGATCACGTCAGATTACAATGATGCTGCCATTGAGTACAATATTTGGATTTTGTCGCGATTATAATAATGTGTTTCGTGGAGTTAAACACACACTTATTTTAGATCGGGCAGAACAAAATGATTGTTTACTCCGGGTTGGCTGCGCCGATGTACAATTTATTATAAACAAACTTGCTTTATGGATGCCACGCATAACTCTGTCATTCACAAAAGCAGTAGAATTAAATGATATCCTTCAAAAATATACAAAGAAAATTTATTTTCAGCAACATAAAATATATCAGAATGCAGTTCCAGATACTACCGACTACACATGGCGCGTCACAACAACTTCAAGCGAACAACTACCACAACAATTATTTGTTGTATTTCAGCGACAAGCGCGACGCGGTAACCAGCAACAAAATAACGCAATATTTGATAACGCTGATGTTAGGAGAATATACGCCAGGATAAACTCCAAGCAGTATCCGGAACGAGCAATAGAATTCAATTTCGCGGATGACGCTAATAAAAATCTTACTCGACCGTATATGTATCTTATGAACGCAGTGCAGAAATATCAGGACATTGGAGATGGATCTCAGATATCAGTGGAGGAATTTCGTACACTTTATCCGATATTTTATTTTGATGTTAGTAAACGCAACGAGCGAGGTGTTGATTCGACAGCTGATATTGAAATTACCTGGACATTAGGTATGGTTCCAGCAGATGCGTTGTATGTTTATGCGCTGGTGATCAGCGACAGATTTATAACAATTGACTCTGTCGGAGGTAAAATGACAGTCCAAGTTTAATATAATATAACCCTCTTGATATATGACAAAATACATTGAAAAAGAAATATATTTGACTGACGGTCAAGTTAAAAAATTAGTGGCTGATATTGCTAAGCAAAAGCCGGTATCACTAAAAATTAGTTCATCGACAACGGGCGGTATTTTAACAAAATTAATGCTCAACATAAATAAATACGATCGCGGTAAACCGTGTGTTTTAAATCTAAACGCGTCACAGATAACTGTAATGGCGAAACATGGCGGAATTTTTGGACCAGATCTTTTTGTAATAGCTAGCGCAATACCAAAAATTTTACCTGTATTAGGATTACTGGGACTAGCAGCAGCGTCAGGGGCGGTATCTGAAGCAACTAAAAAACTGTATCAGGCGATGGAATCAAACAAATTTATCATTAGTTTTATGTAACAATAATAACATAATGCCAGCTAAAAAGAAATCGTCAACAAAGAAATCGCCAGCGAAAAAATCGCCAACGTCGACTAAAAAAAAGAAATCGCCAGCAACGACGAAGTCGTCGAAGTCGCCAACGACAAAACAATAAGGAATTATTCCTTTCGCTCCACTTTTAGCGGGGTTAGCAGGCAGTCTAATTCCAAATCTGCTGGGAATAGGTCGAGGACTAACATTACCAGGAACACGCCCGCGTTAAGTAACTTCAATATACTTGATAAGCTAAAAAAATTAAAAAAATTCACGGAGTTTATTCCAAAGATGAACTTGACAATGCTCCAGCTGATGGTTCATGTGTGATAAATATACAAGATTTTAACGACGGATCTGGCACACACTGGGTAGCAGTTTACATTAACAACTATTTTGACTCATTTGGAATTCCTCCTAGTGAGGTAGTAAAAAAAATATATCAACAAAAAATATAAAGTAATAAATTATTCGTCTAATGAGATTCAACCAGTTGGAACATCAGCTTGTGGATACTATTGTATAATGTTATAAAACAAATGTCCCAGCCTAAATTTAATTTTTTTAATTTATTTTACAGTTTGACAATAAACCTTCTTACGTTAATGATGAAATTGCAATTAGTTTTATCTAAACTAAGAAAACATATTGTCTCAAATGTAAAACTAAAACAGAAAATAAAAATGTAACAACAGAAAAAATAAAAAATAATGGGATAATGCTGAAAAGTATTTGCGCTGTTTGTGGTAGAAAAAAGGTACGTTTTTAAGGAAATTATCCGGAGCTCGAATGTGCGACAAGGTTATTTTAGTAGATGATTAATAAATAATGATATGCGAGTGTGTTTGCGATAGATATCTCTGTCTGGAGCAAAATAAAATTGTTACGTACTGTCAGAAATGCAACAAAAGAGAAATTATTGGAACAGGTATAGATATACATAAATTAATTGGCAAGTTAACAAAACCAAAAGGAGGTTGGACATTACTAGGCCATAAATAAAATGAACCATATAATCCGCTAGATAAACAACTAGATGAAAATGATAATCCACTACCAGGACAAGAGCCTTATAATCAAGTTGATGCAATAGCAATGCGTCACGATATATGTTATCGTGATATAGAGAAAGATAAAGAGAAAGTTCGTGCAATGAGCTCAAAATCAGACTGTGATAAGATAATGCTAGATGAACTACGCGATATGAAACCTGTAAATATGAGAGAACGACTTGATAGTAGGTTAGTTCAAGGAATGATAGGAACAAAATATAAGTTAGGTCTTGGAAAAGAATTGTATGATGAGCTTGCAGCTGAATTACATAAACTTAAAATAAAGTTTCCGCGACGTAAAGTTGTCGCAAATGCCGTTGACGGTATCTGGGCAATAGATTTAGTTGATGTGTCAAATCTTGCTCAGTTTAACGTTGGCGCTGATGGCGCTCCAAAGAAGTATCTTTTTAACGTTGTAGATGTTTTTAGTAAATACGCATTTAGTGTACCTGTTTCGGATAAAACAGGAACATCGATAACTGATGCGTTAAAACAAATAATAACAAGTGCAGAAAGAAAACCAAACAGAATTTGGACCGATCATGGAGCAGAGTTTTTTAATAAAAAGTCTGAGCAATTTTTGGAACAAAATAACATAAAAAATGTTACAGGAAACGAAGGAAAAAGCGTCGTCGTTGAGCGATTTAATCGCACACTAAACGAGCTCATACATAAACATCTGACAGCTAAAAATACAAATAAATACATCGACGATCTGCAGCAGAATGTTGATAATTATAATAATACGAAGCACAGATTCCTTTCGCTAGGCGAAAGGAAAATGTCACCAAATGATGCAATTAAATATCTGATTCTTGCAAATGAAAACATTTATCGCAGACATAAATTTAAAGTTGGTGATCGAGTTAGAATTTCTCTGACGAAAAAAAATTTGAGAAAGGATATACTCGTAACTGGAGCGAATAAGTATTTGTTGTGATAAAGTTTTACTGACAATACCTGTAACATACGCGCTAAAAGATTTATTGGGTGAGCTTATA
The DNA here is from genome assembly GCA_016617855.1 of Megalonaias nervosa. Classification (NCBI taxonomy): domain Eukaryota; kingdom Metazoa; phylum Mollusca; class Bivalvia; order Unionida; family Unionidae; genus Megalonaias; species Megalonaias nervosa. The sequence continues at coordinate 13,903 of JAECUM010002139.1, forward strand.
ACTGGTAGTTTTTACGAGCAGGAACTGCAGAAAACTGAGCAAGATATATTTGTTATTGAAAACGTTATCAGGAAAAAGGTAATAAAAGTTTAGTTAAATGGAGAGGATACAGTGATAAATTTAACAGCTGAGTTCCAACTCGGTCGCTCTCATCGACTGTGAAATAATATTGATATAAATTTGCTCGTATTTTAGCAGTACAGATTTACATTTGACCGGTCTACACAACGACAATAAATGTAATTTTCTTGCATTATCGACTGGCATTAAATTAAATATTTTACCAAAAATAAAATCATATTTTATGCCCCTTTGTTGGCAAGCAATTTTTACATTAAGAAACGGTTTTATAAGTTGCCAAAATATTTGTTGCTCGGCAATGGAAAAATTAAATTTTATTATTTTTTTTTAGTGATATGATACTTTACATTATATCGTCCAGATGTCGGTCTACTGTATTTTTTTTTTATCAGCTATACCTATGATCTCGTCTTGTTCGTCGTCGCTGTTAAATAAAATATCGTCTTCTGTGTAATCGACCGAGTCGCGTTTATCTGCGACTATAACATCTCCTGCTGTAAAATTAGCGTCCGCGATTATATCAGAATGTCGTTTCATTAAATAAATATTATAATACATTTTTATCTAATTTATTATTATAAATGACTAACGAGATAAAGTATCATCAGAAAGTTGATAGATTAAATTACAGAGAATTAGCCGAAGCAGTGCGAAAATGTTTATCAGGGTATAGTTCTTATTATGTTGACTTTATTGTGATGCAAGGTGATTCTAATAAAATTCTGCTAACAGCGGCAGAAAAAAATAAACTTAATGACAGCGCATTTATTACACTGAAATTTAATACAAATGATGTGTTAATGTTTGCTCATAATTGTCTTACCAAAGCTGAGCTAGAAAATATAATTAATCGTCATATCTAAAGATTATTCTGTCAAATGTTGACTGTGATGTTGCCGTATTTGTTTATCCATCTGCGACATATTTTATTGTTTTAGGATTAATATCAAAATGTTTTGCTGCAGCTGTTATTGAAGGAAATTCTAGTTCCTCACCTATACTAATGTTATATGATATTATAGGTTTATCAGGACACCTGAAATTAATACCACCTCCTCGTCCTCGTCTGTTATTTTCTTTAGGCGTAACAGGTTCGAGATTTTCTAGACGATTATCTGTTTTAATGCCGTTGACGTGGTCTATCACTAAACCATTAGGTATATGTCCGTTAAATGTTTCGTAAACAAATCTATGGCTATAATAATCAACAAAATCTGTTAGTGTTCCTCTAACAGTTACTTTAAGATAACCACTGTTATGTGAATTTCCTAGCACTTTTTTAGTTCGGATATTTCGTATAATTCCATTATCATTTGCCTCGTAGAGCTCAAACACGGGATGAGGTCGAAATTCACTTTGTAAAGACAAGTTTTCAATGTTATCATCATTTATTGATCAATTAACATGATATACTCGTTGTCTTTCTGGAATTTCATCGCAAAATAATGTATAAATAAAATTTTTCCTAAAAACTTCAACTCTCTCGTCATTATCACCTTTTACGCTAATCTTACAACCAGCTGGTGTTAATTTACCGAACGGTTTTCCGTATTCGACGTGAATCACTGAACCTAACATATTTCCCGCGTATAAGTTATATTTGGGATGAACATGATAGTATTTTTGCTCGCTTGCGCTTGTCATATACTATAAGCATTTTATATCTCTAATTAATTTTTCAACTAGTGCAATGTGCGATGAAATATCAATTAAACATATAAAATGTTATATAACAATGCTGAAATTGCGAGATATAGCCAAAAAGAACCTTATAGGAGAACCTACAAAAATAGCTACCGCTTTTGCAGGATTTGATAACAGTTATAAGTTTGATAATCAAAATATTTTAGCAAATTTTAACTCTACAAATTTGTTTCATCTGTTATATCCGACTGTAACGCGAG